>CM022298.1:508498310-508786069 GCA_011799875.1 Thinopyrum elongatum
TCACCCAAAGTTTCCCTAATGGCACAACCTAACGTCAACATCATCTGTTGGAACGTTCGAGGCCTCAACTCGCGTGCCCGCCGGGATGCCGTTCGGGACATCGTCCGGGACTCTCATGCCTCCATTGTCTGCCTCCAAGAGACAAAACTCCAGGCTGTTGATGACGCCATCATCCGCGAGATGCTCGGCCCGTGTTTTGTCGCAAACTACTATATCCTCCCGGCCGATGGCACCTGCGGGGGCTTGATTCTGGCCGCGTCGGATCGCTTCTTCACCCTATCCGACTTCCATGCGACTCCGGGCTCCATCTCCGCCAACATCACCATGCTCAATGAGCGCGCTTCGTGGACTATCACGGCCGTCTATGGCCCGCAGGGAGAGCAGGACAAGTTGGCCTTCATTGAGGAGCTTAGGACTCTCAAGACCGTGGCAAGAAGCGAGTGGCTCCTTTTGGGGGATTTCAACCTCATCACTAAAGCGGCGGATAAGAGCAACGCCAACATCAATCGCCGTCTGGTGGGCAAGTTCCGTGGGGCTCTTGATTTCTTGCAACTAAAGGAGCTTCACCTGGGCGGGCGCCGTTTCACCTGGTCCAATGCGCAGGCCAACCCGGTCCTTACCAAGATTGACCACGTGTTCCACTCCGACGATTGGGACATGCTCTTTCCCAATGCGCACCTTCAGGCTATCACTACAGCTTGCTCGGATCATGCTCCGTTATACCTTCAGGGGTGCGTCGACAACACGAGAAAGCCTTCCTTTAAATTCGAGGAATTCTGGCTTCGTCTCCCGGGCTTCAAGGACATCGTTGCCTTGGCTTGGAACAAACCGGTTCAGGCCCGTGATGCCATCCGCAAGATACATATCAAGCTCTGTCGGACCGCTAAGGCCTTGCGCAAGTGGCAAAAGCAAAAAGTCGGGATGCTTGGCTCCCAGATCGTAGTGGCCAAGGAGATCATCTGGCGCCTGGATGTTGCTGAGGAGGGAAGACCGCTCTCGGACTCTGAGAGGGACTTGCGTAAACAACTGAAGGCCTCGTACCTTGGGCTTCTCGCAATTCAGAAAATCAAGCTGAGACAGCATTCTCGGCTCAACTGGATTCGCCCGGGGGACGCCACCACAAAGCTTTTCCATGCTCGTGCAAACGGACGAAGGCGTAAGAACTTCATTCAGACGATCACAACCACCTCGGGGCTGGCAATTACCAGACAGGACAAGGAGCGGGCCCTTCTGGACCACTTCCAAGCTAACATCGGCACGCCTGCCCTGCGCACCAAGTCCATTGTCTGGGAGAACATCGAGATGCAGCGCCATGACCTATCGGCTCTGGACGCTCCATTCGACGAGGCGGAGATTAAGGAGGCGTTATTCTCCTTACCTTCGGTCAAGGCCCCGGGCCCCGATGGTTTCATCGGCGCCTTCTTCAAATCATGCTGGGAGATCATCAAAGCGGATGTCGTGGCTGTGATGATGCAGCTCGCGAACCTGAGAGGCGACTGCGCTAGCCTGATCAATTCAGCCAACATTATTCTGCTCCCGAAAAAAGCCGGCGCATCCTCGATTGGCGACTACCGCCCAATCAGTTTGATACACAGCATCTCCAAGATCTTCTCCAAGCTGTTGGCTAACCGGCTAGCCCCTCTGCTTCCATCGCTGGTTTCCAAGTGCCAGAGTGCCTTTGTGCAGAAACGGTGCATCCACGATAATTTCCTACACGTGCAAAACTTGATCAAAGAATTGCACCGCTCTTCAACGCCAGGCCTTTTCCTCAAGCTCGACATCTCCAAGGCTTTCGACTCTGTGGGTTGGGCTTACCTCCTGGAGGTGCTACAGCAGTTGGGATTTGGACAGCGCTGGCGGGACTGGATCTGCATGACCCTCGCTTCATCTTCCTCCAGGGTGCTGTTGAATGGGGAGCCGGGAACCCCATTCGCGCATGGAAAAGGCCTTCGCCAGGGTGACCCGTTGTCGCCTATGCTCTTCATTCTGGCCATCGATCCTCTGCAACTTATGCTCCGGGCGGCTTCTGTAACACCTCCTTGTAATAAGCCCTGTGACACTCTGTTAAAACTGCCAAGTCATGATCATTTGCAGTACCAAGTCATATGGGTTAATGATCCAATTCAAATTCACATCTGAAAATCAACTCAAATTCAAAAGTGAAATATAAAGTTGTTCAAACTCTGTTGGGAAAATGTTCATTAAATGGCCAATAATCCAGGAACATTTCTAAAACCAATATCAAAATATTTGGAGTTGGACAAGTGACTCTAACAAGATGAAACAGCCCCAAAAATAGAATATTTGATATATTTAAAATCATATCAAATCCCAACAAACTTCAATTCTGTCCAAACCAATTTTTGGCAGTGCTAGATATTGCAACATATTTATGTGGCATAACTCACTGTTTTACAAAAGACATTAAGTGGCCTAATCATTTCGCAACAGAAAAGAAAAGAGAAAAGGAAAAGAAATAAAAGAAAAAGACTAAAGCTGGACTGGACCAAGTGCACAGTGCATTGGCCCAGCCCAGCTGGCCCATCCCCTTCTCTCTCCCTCGCCGTGTCAACCTCCCTGTGGACGAGCGCGCGCGCGCCGGCGAGACGCCGACAGCGCGACGTCGCGGGCGCCGCGAGGGGATAAGGGAGAGGCCCGTGCGTCTCCCTGGCTCTCCTCGCCACTTTCCCCTCTCCTCTCTCTCGCTCCGCCCGTCTTCCCCTCCAGATCCAGAGAGGCCGAGCGCCAGCCTCGCCGCCGTTCGCCTCCGTCGCGGCCACCGTCATCCCCGGGGCACGCCGAGCTGTCCACCATCTCCGCCGTCCTCGACTACGCCACCCCGAGCCATTCGGTGTAGCCGAGGAGCCCCAGAGACGCCGAGCCGCACCGCCCCCTTCTTCTCGGACTCCGGCGAGAACCCGGCGAATCCAGCCGCTCCGCGCCTGCCCCGAGCAGGCTCTGAACGGCTACCACCGCTGTGAGCCTCTCCTTCCCTCCCTGCTTCTTCTCCTCGTCGTTCCCGAGCTGTAGACGCCGCCCCGTTCACGCCCGAGCTCACCGTCGCGCGACCTCGTCGCCGGCGTGGCCACGGTGACCAAATGGTCCCGTGCGCGCCACCATCACACTCACCGCGACGAGTAGACCCCGCCTAGCCTTTTCTTTCACTTGTTTGCGCGCTGGGTCGCCGTTTCCGTCGCTCGCCCGAGCACATCGCCGCCGATGTCGTCACCGCCGTCGCGTTAGGCCTCCCCGGTCCGTTCCGACACCATAGATGGACGCGGCGTCGAGTCCTCGTTCGAACGCTGTCAACCGCGCGCGAAATGGTGCGCTAAAACGCAAATCCGACGAACTCCGGCGAGCGGCCGCCGCGAAATTGGTCGCCGGAGCGATCTCCGGCGCCGGCGCCGACGTGGCACTGGTGGGCCCCGCCCCAGAGTCGCTGCCAGTGGGCCCTGGGGGCCCCGTTGACTGGGTTGACCCAGTCAACTTTGCTGACTGGGCAGCCCCAGTTTATGACATGTGGGCCCCCTGCAAATTAAATCAAACTAAAACGTTTTAAAATTTAAAAACTAATTAGATTAACTAATATGTCTATGACAGGTGGGTCCCACAACCCTAATTAATCTAAATAGATTAGTTTAAGTCTCTGTTAAAGAAACAGAGGCTGACATGTGGGTCCCACTGGACCCACATGTCAGGTTTGACCCTGGTCAACCGCAGTTGACCTGCTGACGTCACTGTGACGCAATGCTGACGTCATAATTCATTTTCTGATAAATAAATAAATTCCAGAAATTCAAATAAACTTTAAAAATTAATAACTTTTAAACCGTAGCTCAGATCGAAAAAGTTAAAACATGAAAGTTGCTCAGAACGACGAGCCGAGTCTGATCGTGTCGTCTGTTTCTCCATCGGAACCCCCTACGTAGAAGAACTCGTAACTCCGGACCCGTATCCGGCAGATGAATAGTGCACACACCCTGGTTATTAAATCCCAGAATAATTCTAAAAATAACTAAAATGACTTAGATGCATAATTAGGCAACCCTGCACTGCATCATAGCATCACACACACCGTATTGCATTTGTTTGCATTATGTTTACCCGTTTCTTCCCCCTCTTCTCTCTCGGTAGACCCCGACATTGACGTAGCTCCCGAGGCAGACGCCGCACAGGAGTACGACTATGTCCCCGACGGTACCACTGAAGACCTTGTCCTTGCCCCAGAGCAAACAGGCAAGCACCCCCATTTTGAGCATGCCTATATCGCCTATTCTCTTCTCTCTTATGCTTGCATTAGAACTGCTATTGCTACTGTTTCCTATATCTGCTGCATAGCCTGATTATTGTACCCTGCCTTGTTACCTTACTGGTTATCCTAGACTGCTTAGTATAGGCTGGGTAGAGACACGACAGAGACCCCCACATGATCCCGACTGCCCTGCTGGACATCAGAAGACCCGAACTTCGGGATTGAAGACCAGACCCTGACACCGCACATCACTTCCCCTTAGTTGCCGACACTGCTGGGTTAACAATGAGTGCCGAGGGTGATACCCCGTCAGCACTTCTGATGTTAACCTTGTAGGTTAGTTACTCGGTCGTGGTAAGCAAGGGTGATTCCGCCTACACCACCCCCGATAACGACGTCGTCGCGCAACTCCTCAAGGTGGACCTCGAGCGTGATTCCTCCTTCGTTCACCTTGATGATAACATCGAGCGGGAATTCCATCGAGGGTGATTCCTCAGGGTTCCCTTCGGTGTCAGACACACAGTTACCTTGGATATTATGACTTGCACTAAACTATGATACTAAAGACGGGTCGGCCCTGAGGGGTACCCGCGCGAGCTTAACGCGAAGTGATGTGGAGTCGGGTTGACCTGGATGGTGCCCGCGAGATAACTACGAGGCGTGGCCGGGCATTCTTAGCCCTTGCCGCAAGTCCTCGAGACGGGGCGACGGGGTCACATCGATCATGAGTCTCTGCTCGTTTTCGCGCGCTCCTAATCCACTACGGTTTGGATATTTGATCCAAGGGGCCTCTGGCCCGATAGCACTAACCATCACGTGAGCATAGTATGGGCGTTCTGCGTCGTATACTTCAGCCGAAGCTTAATAGACGTCAGCAACTGAGCGGCACACGCTGGGTTGGACTGGGAACGCAACCGCGCTTGTATTAAGGGGTTGCTAGGTCTGCTCACCGGCGGTGTACGCAACGTGCAGGAGCGTCCGGGGCGATGGCCCAAGACCCCTGGGGGCATAGGTTAGTCCGGCGTGCTGACCTCTCTGTTAAGTATTTGGTCGGGTTGCGGCGTGTTGCTTAGCCGAGGCCGGGCATGACCTAGAAAAGTGTGTCCGACCGGAGTTAAGCGAGCGTGGTGGGTAAGTTGGTGCACCCCTGCAGGGAAGAAACTTCTATCGATAGCCTGTCCTACGGTAACGGACACTCGGAGTTGTATCCCGATCGGTACAACTAGAACTTGATATGAGAACTGGATAGTACGGCTCTGGGATTGCTTTCTCGCAGGGAGTCGAGAAAGGATCTCAGGTCGAGGTTGATGTTACTACTACTACTGCTTTACATTATGTTCATCTGATCTCGTCTATTGCTGCAAGACTGTTGAAGATGCTGAAGAAGCTAGTCTTCAATAGGACTAGGCTTTCCCCCTCTATTCTGGCATTTCTGCAGCCCAGTCCACATATACAGCCATTCCTTTGACAATGATGCATATGTAGTGTAGATCCTTGCTTGCTGAGTACTTCGGATGAGTACTCACGTTTGCTTTATTTTCTTTTTCCCCCATATTCCATTTGATGCCACCAGACGACGGAGCCCCTGAGCCAGAAGCCCCAGCCGACGACCAGTACTACTACCCGCCTGGCGAGTACTACTACTACGAGGAGCCGTTCGACGACCAGGAGTAGGATCGGAGGGTCCAGGGCAGGAGGCCTACGCCTTTCGATCGTAGTATTTTATTTTACCCCGCCTCTGTGAAGGCCTAATTCTCTCTATGTAATATATCTGTACCCAGATATCTAATGCTTCCGCTGACGCTTGTATGCCATCGAGCTATGTATTCGAGCCCTCGAGGCCCTGGCTTGTAATATTAAGCTTGTATGACTTTATTTTATGTTTTAGAGTTGTGTTGTGATATCTTCAAGTGAGTCCTTAGGCTTGATCGTGCGCATTTGCGTGTATGATTAGTGCACGATTAAGCCGGGGTTGTCACAGGTTGGTATCAGAGCCGACTGCCTCTAGGAGTCCCCCTTTCCAACTCTTTGGCCGAAGTTGAGTCTAGTGGTCAAAAACTGTTTTACTAACTTGGCTGTGTGGCTTACGGGCCCACGTCGCCAACTGGGTGGTATTAGGATCTTTTATTCCTCGTCTTTAATCTGGGATTCTAATCTCTCATCTATTCGGGTTTAATAAAATTTACTAACACCGACATTTAGGTTCTCGTAAATTCTATCCACCCGGAGAGCTGGATTCAGTGCGATTTCCCAGACGTTGATCTGATTAGTCAGATAATCATTTTTCTTTCCATTGTTTTGTTTAACCTTTCTCTCCGAGTTGTATTATACTCCGAGTTGTCATTCGATAAGACCGTATTCTGCATCAGAGTGCACACGGAGAGTAGGATCCTGCAAGTTGATCGATCTTTGGTGTTTTCTAAACTTGACTTGAGGTTGGGTTATTACCAGATTCGTGTCCGCGAAGAGGATATTGCAAAGACTGCATTCGTTACTCGTTATGGCTCTTACGAGTACACAGTCATGTCGTTTGGCTTAACAAACGCTCCAGCTACATTCTCCCGCCTAATGAATTACATATTCATGGATTACCTCGACAAATTCGTCGTGGTATATCTGGATGATATTCTGGTTTATTCGAAGAGCAAAGAAGAACATGCTGAGCACCTTCGACTAGTTCTGGAGAGACTTCGAGAGCACCAATTATATGCCAAGTACTCTAAGTGCGAATTCTGGCTTTCCGAGGTAACCTACCTTGGACATGTCATCTCCAAGGATGGTATTGCAGTTAACCCGGAGCGAGTTCAGGCTATTCTTGACTGGACCCCTCCGAAGAATGTCAAGCAAGTCAGAAGTTTCCTCGGGCTTGCAAGTTATTGTCGCCGATTCATCGAAAATTTCTCCAAGATTGCCAAGCCCCTAACTAATCTGCTTCACAAAGGCGTTAAGTTTGATTGGACAGACAAATGTCAGGAAAGCTTCCAGACCCTCAAGGACAAGCTGACTTCTGCTCCAGTCCTTGCTCCTCCAGACTCCCGCAAAGATTTTGTGATCTTCTGCGACGCCTCTCGCCAAGGACTAGGTTGCGTCCTAATGCAAGAGCGAAGAGTAATTGCTTATGCTTCACGACAACTGCGTCCACATGAAGAGAATTACCCAGTGCATGACCTCGAACTTGCTGCTGTCATTTATGCTTTGAAGCAGTGGCGTCATTACCTCCTTGGTAATCGGTGTGAGATTTACACCGATCATCAGAGCTTGAAGTACTTGTTCACTCAACCGGAACTTAATCTTCGTCAGCAGCGTTGGTTGGAAACAATCACCAATTATGACTGTGGAATTTCATACACTCCCGACAAAGCTAATGTGATGGCTGATGCTTTGAGCCGCAAGTTCTACTGTAGCAACCTCATGGCCGCGCGCTCCTAATCCACTACGGTTTGGATATTTGATCCGAGGGGCCTCTGGCCCGATAGCACTAACCATCACGTGGGCATAGTATGGGCGTTCTGCGTCGTATACTTCAGCTGGAGCTTAATGGACGTCAGCGACTGATGCGGCACACGCTGGGTTGGACTGGGAACGCAACCGCGCTTGTATAAGGGGTTGCTAGGTCTGCTCACCGGCGGTGCACGTAACGTGCAGGAGTTCCCGGGGCGATGGCCCAAGACCCCTGGGGGCATAGGTTAGTCCGGCGTGCTGACCTCTCTGTTAGGTATTTGGTCGGGTTGCGGCGTGTTGCTTATCCGAGGCCGGGCATGACCCAGAAAAGTGTGTCCGGCCGGAGTTAAGCGAGCGTGGTGGGTAAGTTGGTGCACCCCTGCAGGGAAGAAACTTCTATCGATAGCCTGTCCTACGGTAACGGACACTCGGAGTTGTATCCCGATCGGTACAACTAGAACATGTGATGAGAATTGGATAGTACGGCTCTGGGATTGCTTTCTCGCAGGGAGTCGAGAAAGGATCTCAGGTCGAGGTTGATAATACTACTACTACTACTTTACTTATGTAATCTGCTCTCTCCTCATGCTGAAAGACTGCTGAAGATTGTTGAAGATGCTAGTCTTCGATAGGACTAGGCTTTCCCCCTCTATTCTGGCATTTCTGCAGCCCAGTTTACATATACAGCCATTCCTTTGACAATGATGCATATGTAGTGTAGATCCTTGCTTGCTGAGTACTTTGGATGAGTACTCACGTTTGCTTTATTTTCTTTTTCCCCCATATTCCATTTGATGCCACCAGACGACGGAGCCCCTGAGCCAGAAGCCCCAGCCGACGACCAGTACTACTACCCGCCTGGCGAGTACTACTACTACGAGGAGCCGTTCGACGACCAGGAGTAGGATCGGAGGGTCCAGGGCAGGAGGCCTACGCCTTTCGATCGTAGTATTTTATTTTACCCCGCCTCTGTGAAGGCCTAATTCTCTCTATGTAATATATCTGTACCCAGATATCTAATGCTTCCGCTGACGCTTGTATGCCATCGAGCTATGTATTCGAGCCCTCGAGGCCCTGGCTTGTAATATTAAGCTTGTATGACTTTATTTTATGTTTTAGAGTTGTGTTGTGATATCTTCAAGTGAGTCCTTAGGCTTGATCATGCGCATTTGCGTGTATGATTAGTGCACGATTAAGCCGGGGTCGTCACAGGTTGGTATCAGAGCCGACTGCCTCTAGGAGTCCCCCTTTCCAACTCTTTGGCCGAAGTTGAGTCTAGTGGTCAAAAACTGTTTTACTAACTTGGTTGTGTGGCTTACGGGCCCACGTCGCCAACTGGGTGGTATTAGGATCTTTTATTCCTCGTCTTTACTCTGGGATTCTAATCTCTCATCTATTCGGGTTTAACAAAATTTACTAACACCGACATTTAGGTTCTCGTTGATTCTATCCACCCGGAGAGCTGGATTCAGTGCGATTTCCCTGTCTTTGATCTGATTAGTCTGATAATCATTTTCCTTTCCATTGTTTTGTTTAACCTTTCCTTGCGAGATCGGTTATATTTCTCATTGTCTTATGACAACCCTGAACCTTTCTGTTTCAGATGGATCGACTATTTCCACCGCGGCCTACGACCCAGCTTGTGCTTCGCACTTGGGCTCGTGATGCCCCTGGATTTCCAGCTGTTCTGATCGCCCTCCTGAGTAGACTGGGTTACCGCTGGTATCCCGAGTACATGGTCTATGAGGTTTACCGCGAGTTCAACCAGGAACAGTACTATGCTGAAGTTCGGATTTATGATCAGCAGAACAACTCAGACACCGAGCTACACCTTTTTCATGGATTAGGCGTGACGATTGAGATGGCAGTACATGATGCCGCCTACTCTGCTATCGCACGTCTCCGAGGAGAGCACAATGCTAACTTGGATGATACTGTGTTTCGGTACATTCCGTATGCACCTGTTGGAGATGCTACTGGATTTTACACAGCTATCTGTGCCCCGTACGAGTCTCGACGCTACGACCCGCAGGTTCTGATTCAGTGCACTCAGGCTCTGGATCGCACTGTTCGGGCTCTTGCCGTCGAGTTGTTCGCCACTCGAGCACGCTACTACGAGGCAATGACACAGTTGCTACCAGCTGTTCGTGCAAGGATACATCCGGAGGATATTCTTTACCCACGCAGGACCGAGATGCCGCCAGGTATTGATTGGCCTGCAGTGGGAGGTCACACGCCTGCACGTGGACCTCTTCTTACAGTTTGAGACCGGATTCTGCATCAGAGTGCACACGGAGAGTAGGATCCTACGAGTTGATCGATCTTCGGTGTTTTCTAAACTCGACTTGAGGTTGGGTGTAACACCCCCGTGTAATAAACTCTGTGACACTCTATTAAAACTGCCAAGTCATGATCATTTGCAGTGCCATGTCATATGGGTTAATAATCCAATTCAAATCCACGTCTGAAAATCAACTCAAATTCAAAGGTGAATTATAAAGTTGATCAAACACTGTTGGGAAAATGTTCATTAAATGGCAAATAATTCATGAACATTTCTAAAATCAAAATCAAAATATTTGGAGTTGGGCAAGTGACTCAAACAAGATGAAACAGCACCCAAAACAGCAATATTAATTCAGTTAAAATCATTACAGATTCAAATGAACTCCAAATCTGCCCAAACCACTTTTTGATGAGAGATGATATTGCATTGCAATATTTGGGCCAACATTCACATTTTTCAAAAGTGCACAAGTGCCCTAAACATTTTGAAACAGAAAAGGATAAAAGAAAATGGAGAAGCTAAAACAGAAAAACAAAAGCGGGACACTGTGCACTGGGCCTTAGTGCACAGTGCCCCGAGTCGCGGCCCAACTGGCCCAGCTTCTCCTCCCTCCTCCCCGTGTCGGCCGCGCCCTGGTCGCGCGCGCGCGCGCCAGCCGGGCGGCGACACGGCGACGGCACCGACGCCACCGACAGCCGCGAGGAGATAAGGGCGAGGCCCGTGCGTCTCCCCTGGCTCTCCTCGCCACTTTCCCCTCTCCTCTCTCTCGCTCCGCCCGTCTTCCCCTCCAGATCCAGAGAGGCCGAGCGCCAGCCTCGCCGCCGTTCGCCTCCGTCGCGGCCACCGTCATCCCCGGGGCACGCCGAGCTGTCCACCGTCTCCGCCGTCCTCGACTACGCCGCCCCGAGCCATTCGGTGGAGCCGAGGAGCCCCAGAGACGCCGAGCCGCACCGCCCCCTTCTTCTCGGACTCCGGCGAGAACTCGGCGAATCCAGCCGCTCCGCGCCTGCCCCGAGCAGGCTCTGAACGGCTACCACCGTTGTGAGCCTCTCCTTCCCTCCCTGCTTCTTCTCCTCGTCGTTCCCGAGCTGTAGACGCCGCCCCGTTCACGCCCGAGCTCACAGTCGCGCGACCTCGTCGCCGGCGTGGCCACGGTGACCAAATGGTCCCGTGCGCGCCACCATCACACTCACCGCGACGAGTAGACCCCGCCTAGCCTTTTCCTTCACTTGTTTGCACGCTGGGTCGCCGTTTCCGTCGCTCGCCCGAGCACCTCGCCGCCGATGTCGACGCCGCCGTCACGTTAGGCCTCCCCGGTCCGTTCCGACACCATAGATGGACGCGGCGTCGAGTCCTCGTTCGAACGCTGTCAACCGCGCGCGAAATAGTGCGCTAAAACGCAAATCCGACGAACTCCGGCGAGCGGCCGCCGCGAAATTGGTCGCCGGAGCGATCTCCGGCGCCGGCGCCGACGTGGCCGCCACGTGGGTCGCCCTGGGTCACTGACCCGTGGGCCCAGGGGCCCGCGTTGACTAGTTGACCAAGTCAACTATGCTGGCGTGGCCGACCCAGAGCCACTGACAGGTGGGCCCCCGCGACTAATTAACCTAAATAAAGATTTAATTAATTAGAAACTAATTAGATTAACCTAATGTCTCACTGACATGTGGGGTCCACCCCCTAATTAACCCTGGTAATTAAATTAATCCACTGATTAGCCTAAACAGAGGCTGACATGTGGGTCCCACTGGACCCACATGTCATATTTGACTTAGTCAGCCGACTGTTGACTTGCTGACGCCAGCAGCGCGTCATGCTGACGTCATAATTCATTTTCTGATAAATAAAATAATTCCAGAAATTCAAATAATCTTTAAAAATTAATAACTTTTAAACCGTAGCTCGGATCGAAAAAGTTAAAACATGAAAGTTGCTCAGAACGACGAGACGAGTCTGATCGTGCCGTCTGTTTCTCCATCGGAACCCCCTACGTAGAAGAACTCGTAACTCCGGACCCGAATCCGACAGATGAATAGTGCACACACGTCGGATATTAAATCCCAGAATAATTCTAAAAATAACTAAAATGACTTAGATGCATATTTAGGCAACCCTACACTGCATCATAGCATCACACGCACCGTGTTGCATTTGTTTGCATTATGTTTACCTGTTTCTTCCCCCTCTTCTCTCTCGGTAGCCCCCGACGTTGACGTAGCTCCCGAGGCAGACGCCGCACAGGAGTACGACTACGTCCCCGACGATACTACTGAAGACCTTGCCCTTGCCCCCGAGCAAACAGGCAAGCACCCCCATTTTGAGCATGCCTATATCGCCTACTCTTTTCTCTCTTATGCTTGCATTAGAACTGCTACTGCTACTGTTTTTCTATATCTGCTGCATAGCCTGATTATTGTACCCTGCTTTGTTACCTTACTGGTTATCCTAGACTGATTATTATAGGCTGGGTAGAGACACGACAGAGACCTCCACTTGATCCCGACTGCCCTGCTGGATATCAGAAGACCCGATCATCGGGATTGAGGACCAGACCCTGGCACCGCACATCACTACCCCTTAGTTGCCGACACTGCTGGGTTACCGTCGAGTGCCGAGGGTGATACCTCGTTAGCACTTCTGATGTTAACCTTGTAGGTTAGTTACTCGGTCGTGGTAAGCGAGGGTGATTCCTCCTACACCACCCCCGATAACGACATCGTCGCGCAACCTCTCAAGTGTGGACCTCGAGGGTGATTCCTCCTTCGTTCACCTTGATGATAACATCGAGCGGGAATTCCATCGAGGGTGATTCCTCATGGTTCCCTTCGGTGTCCGACACACAGTTACCTTGGATATTATGACTTGACTATGAACCACGATACTAAAGACGGGTCGGCCCTGAGGGGTACCCGCGCGAGCTTAACGCGAAGTGATGTGGAGTCGGGTTGACCTGGATGGTGCCCGCGAGATAACTACGAGGTGTGGCCGGGCATTCTTAGCCCTTGCCGCAAGTCCTCGAGACGGGGCGACGGGGTCACATCGATCGTGAGTCTCTGCTCGTTTCCGCGCGCTCCTAATCCACTACGGTTTGGATATTTGATCCGAGGGGCCTCTGGCCCGATAGCACTAACCATCACGTGGGCATAGTATGGGCGTTCTGCGTCGTATACTTCAGCCGAAGCTTAATGGACGTCAGCGACTGAGCGGCGCGCGCTGGATTGGACTGGTTACGCAACCGCGCTTGTATTAAGGGGTTGCTAGGTCTGCTTCCGGCCGCCCACGCAACGCGCAGGAGGTCCCGGGGCGATGGCCCAAGACCCCTGGGGGCATAGGTTAGTCCGGCGTGCTGACCTCTCTGTTAAGTATTTGGTCGGGTTGCGGCGTGTTGCTTAGCCGAGGCCGGGCATGACCCAGAAAAGTGTGTCCGGCCGGAGTTAAGCGAGCGTGGTGGGTAAGTTGGTGCACCCCTGCAGGGAAGAAACTTCTATCGATAGCCTGTCCTACGGTAACGGACACTCGGAGTTGTATCCCGATCGGTACAACTAGAACATGTGATGAGAATTGGATAGTACGGCTCTGGGATTGCTTTCTCGCAGGGAGTCGAGAAAGGATCTCAGGTCGAGGTTGATGATACTACTACTACTACTACTTTACATTATTGTTCATCTGCTCTTTCCTGATGCTGCAAGACTGTCGAAGATTGTTGAAGATGCTAGTCTTCGATAGGACTAGGCTTTCCCCCTCTACTCTGGCATTTCTGCAGCCCAGTCCACATATACAGCCATTCCTTTGACAATGATGCATATGTAGTGTAGATCCTTGCTTGCTGAGTACTTCGGATGAGTACTCACGTTTGCTTTATTTTCTTTTTCCCCCATTTTCCATTTGATGCCACCAGACGACGGAGCCCCTGAGCCAGAAGCCCCAGCCGACGACCAGTACTACTATCCGCCTGGCGAGTACTACTACTACGAGGAGCCGTTCGACGACCAGGAGTAGGATCGGAGGGTCCAGGGCAGGAGGCCTACGCCTTTCGATCGTAGTATTTTATTTTACCCCGCCTCTGTGAAGGCCTAATTCTCTCTCTGTAATATATCTGTACTCAGATATCTAATGCTTCCGCTGACGCTTGTATGCCATCGAGCTATTTATTCGAGCCCTCGAGGCCCTGGCTTGTAATATTAAGCTTGTATGACTTTATTTTATGTTTTAGAGTTGTGTTGTGATATCTTCAAGTGAGTCCTTAGGCTTGATCGTGCGCATTTGCGTGTATGATTAGTGCACGATTAAGCCGGGGTCGTCACAGGTTGGTATCAGAGCCGACTGCCTCTAGGAGTTCCCCCTTTCCAATTCCTTGGCCGAAGTTGAGTCTAGTGGTCAAAAATTGTTTTACTAACTTGGCTGTGTGGCTTACGGGCCCACGTCGCCAACTGGGTGGTATTAGGATCTTTTATTCCTCGTCTTTACTCTGGGATTCTAATCTCTCATCTATTCGGGTTTAAATAAATTTACTAACACCGACATTTAGGTTCTCGTTAATTCTATCCACCCGGAGAGCTGGATTCAGTGCGATTTCCCTGTCTTTGATCTGATTAGTCTGATAATCATTTTCCTTTCCATTGTTTTGTTTAACCTTTCCTTCCGAGATTGGTTATATTTCTCATTGTCTTATGACAACCCTGAACCTTTCTGTTTCAGATGGATCGGCTATTTCCACCGCGGCCTACGACCCAGCTTGTGCTTCGCACTTGGGCTCGTGATGCCCCTGGATTTCCAGCTGTTCTGATCGCCCTCCTGAGTAGACTGGGTTACCGCTGGTATCCCGAGTACATGGTCTATGAGGTTTATCGCGAGTTCAACCAGGAACAGTACTATGCTGAAGTTCGGATTTATGATCAGCAGAACAACTCAGACACCGAGCTACACCTTTTTCATGGATTAGGCGTGACGATTGAGATGGCAGTACATGATGCCGCCTACTCTGCTGTCGCACGTCTCCGAGGAGAGCACAGTGCTAACTTGGATGATACTGTGTTTCGGTACATTCCGTATGCACCTGTTGGAGATGCTACTGAATTTTACACAGCTATCTGTGCCCCGTACGAGTCTCGACGCTACGACCCGCAGGTTCTGATTCAGTGCACTCAGGCTTTGGATCGCACTGTTCGTGCACTTGCTGTTGAGTTGTTTGCCACTCGAGCACGCTACTACGAGGCTATGACACAGTTGCTACCAGCTGTTCGTGCAGGGATGCATCCGGAGTACATTCTTTACCCGAGCAGGACTGAGATGCCATCAGGGATCGTCTGGCCTGCTGTGGGAGGTCACACGCCTGCACGTGGACCTCTTCTTTCTTCTCGAGACCGGGTTCTGCATCAGAGTGCCCATGGAGCGCAGGATCTTTCTGCGACGAACGTCCATCGTCCGCACTTGCAGTTACCCCGTTTCAGTGGTTTTCTCCGACGTTGATGTAGCCTTTGCTATGTCCCGTTGTGTACTTCCTTACCGCGTGCCTGCGCGCCGCCTAGCATGTCTAGCTTTTCAATTTGCGCCATTATGCTGCCCGAATGTAACCGACTATGTATGGATCTGTACGTCTTAATGACTACTTCTAGCATCTATTGCACTCTTTCAATAATGTCGAGTTACCTCATGTTTATTGTTAAACACTTGCATAAGCTATCACTGAAATACCCCTGTTGGAATAGCAGGATGGCTGACAACAACCCGCCACCGCCGCCACCACCTGATTACATGGCAGCGATGATGCAACAGTTTGAACTCAACCGCCAGTTTATGACGGGGATTATGCAGCAATTCCCTCGTCCTGATGCTAATCAGCAGCAACCATCCATTACCTTACCAAAGTTCATGAGGCTCAGTCCATCGTTTTTCCGCAACACAGTCAACCCACTGGATGCAGATGACTGGCTGCGTGATATCTCTCATGAGATGGAGTCTGCTAGTGTCACCGAAATTAACTATGTCACTTTTGCGACATATCTTCTTAAGGGCCCCGCAGCCCAATGGTGGGCCACTCACCGACAGACTCTGCCGCCTGGTACTGTCGTCACTTGGGCAGAGTTCAAGATTGCTTTCCGTGCCCGCTACATTCCTCTAGCTATCATAGCTAGGAAGAAGGCTGAGTTCCGTAGCCTTGTCCAAGGAAACAAGACTGTGGAAGTCTATCAGCGCGAGTTTCTAGACTTATCTCGTTACGCTGAAGAGGACATTCCTACTGATGAACGCAGACAGGAGAAGTTTCGTGAAGGACTGCACCATGACATTCAGTTAGCCCTTCTTGTTCAAGATTACCCTGATTTCGCCACCTTGGTGAATAAGGCCATCATGGTTGAAACTGGACTTAAGAAGCACAAGGAAGCGTCCAGACGCACCCGTGAGTCGGGCTCATCTTCGGGCTCGTCTTCCCAGAAGCGACGCATCTGGTTTCCCCGAGGCATGTTCCGTTCAGCAGCTCCTGCGAACAGACCTTCTTATGCTGCACCACGTCTGCCACCTCCACCACCGAGATAGCCTCTGCCAGCTCCAGCACCTCGAGCTCCAGCACCTCGTCCTGACAGCGGACTATGCTTCAAGTGTGGCAAGCCAGGTCACCGTGCTAGAGATTGTTCTCAGAATCAGAATCAACTAGCTCTCCCTTCTGCTGGACGTGGAATTGGCCGTGGTATTCCTCAGCAGCGCAACAATAATGCCAGACCTTCTTATGGTCGTGGGCAGTACTACCACGTCAACATGTCTGAAGCTCCAGATCAACCAGATACTGTGATGGGTACACTTCTCGTTAATTCAGTACCAGCATCTATTTTATTTGATTCAGGTGCATCGCATTCATTCATGTCAGAACAATTTGCACTCTTGCATGATGTTAAGTGCGAAACGCTACAACATCCGATAATAATAAACACTCCCGCGGGACGATGCCGAACTTCCATATTCAGCCCCCGAGTTACTATTGAGGTTGAAGGGTTGCATTTTGATGCAAACCCCATTATCCTGCAATCTTCAAAGATTGACCTTATACTGGGAATGGATTGGTTGAAGGCTCACTACGCCTCAATCAATTGTGCCACTAAAGTTGTACACCTCTTGCACCCATCAAATGAGATGGTGAACTATCAAGCTCACCTTACCCGGAACGCTGAGGCTCAAATTTATGCCTTGAACGCGTTGAATGCTTCTCCACTTGATGGGATCGAGAATATCCCAGTGGTCTGTGACTTCCCAGATGTTTTTCCAGAAGAACTTCCAGGAATACCCCCTGCTAGAGTTGTCGAGTTCGTCATCGACTTGAAGCCTGGCACCACTCCTATTGCGAAGCGTCCCTACAAGATGCCTCCGCACCACCTCATCGAGCTTAAGGAGGAAATTGATAAATCCTTAAGGAAGGGTTTCATTCGCCCCAGTTCCTCTGCATGGGGAGCACCGTCTCTTTTCGTCAAGAAGAAAGATGGGACGAATAGGTTGGTCCAAGATTATCGTCCTATCAACCAGGCTACCATTCAGAATAAATATCCACTTCCCCGGATCAACGATTTATATGATCAACTCGCTGGATCTTCGGTGTTTTCTAAACTCGACTTGAGGTTGGGTTATCACCAGATCCGTGTCCGCGAAGAGGATATTCCGAAGACTACATTCGTTACTCGTTATGGCTCTTACAAGTACACAGTCATGTCGTTTGGCTTAACAAACGCTCCAGCAACATTCTCCCGCCTAATGAATTACATATTCGTGGATTACCTCGACAAATTCGTCGTGGTATATCTGGATGATATTCTGGTTTATTCGAAGAACAAAGAAGAACATGCTGAGCATCTTCACCTTGTTTTAGAGAGAATTCGAGAGCACCAATTATATGCCAAGTACTCTAAGTGCGAATTCTGGCTTTCTGAAGTAACCTACCTTGGACATGTCATCTCCAAGGATGGTATCGCAGTTAACCCGGAGCGAGTTCAGGCTATTCTTGACTGGACCCCTCCGAAGAATATCAAGCAAGTCAGAAGTTTTCTCGGGCTTGCAAGTTATTGTCGCCGTTTCATTGAGAATTTCTCCAAGATTGCCAAGCCCCTGACTAATCTGCTTCACAAAGGCGTTAAGTTTGAGTGGACAGACAAATGTCAGGAAAGCTTCCAGACCCTCAAGGACAAGCTGACTTCTGCTCCAGTCCTTGCTCCTCCAGACTCCCGAAAAGATTTTGTGATCTTCTGCGACACCTCTCGCCAAGGACTAGGTTGCGTCCTAATGCAAGAGCGAAGAGTAATTGCTTATGCTTCACGACAACTGCGTCCACATGAAGAGAATTACCCAGTGCATGACCTCGAACTTGCTGTTGTCATTTATGCTTTGAAGCAGTGGCGTCATTACCTCCTTGGTAATCGGTGTGAGATTTACACCGATCATCAGAGCTTGAAGTACTTATTCACTCAACCGGAACTTAATCTTCGTCAGCAGCGTTGGTTGGAAACAATCACCGATTATGACTGTGGAATTTCATACACTCCCGGCAAAGCTAATGTGATGGCTGATGCTTTGAGCCGCAAGTCATATTGTAGTAACCTCATGGTTAAGCAAGCTCAACCCCAGCTATATGAAGAATTGCGCAAGCTGAATCTCTGCATCATTCCGCGAGGTTCTCTTAATAATCTTGTGATACAGCCAGATCTTGAGAAAGCTGTCAAGATTGCGCAAGCCAAAGATGCTGAAATTGGTCTAATGAAGAAAGAGCTTCACCTCCAAAAGTACAGGGATTTCTCGATTGCTGAAGATGGAACCTTGTACTTCCGAGACCGCATTGTAGTACCTCGATTCGAGCTGATGACAGACAAAGTCATGAAGGAGGCCCATGATACACCGCTATCTATGCATCCGGGTAGTACCAAAATGTATCGAGATCTTCGTCTAAGGTACTGGTGGTCTAGGATGAAGCAAGATATTGCTCGTTATGTTGCCGAGTGTGACGTTTGTCGTCGCGTGAAGGCAGAACATCAGAAACCTGCTGGAATTCTACAACCGCTCCCTATTCCTCTATGGAAGTGGGATAAAGTGCAAATGGACTTCATTACTGGTCTTCCCAAGTCTCAGAAGGATCACGATGCCATTCTTGTCGTCGTCGACCAACTTTCCAAGGTTGCACACTTTCTGCCAGTTAAGGAGACTATTACTGCTAGTCAGTTAGCAGAGCTATATATCTCCAGAATTGTTTCACTCCATGGTATTCCCAAAGAAATCAGTTCAGACCGTGGCAGCATTTTCACTGGCCATTTCTGGGAAAGTTTCCAGAAAGCAATGGGAACTCATATTACCTGGAGTTCAGCTTATCATCCCCAATCCCAAGGCCAAGTTGAGCGCGTTAATCAAGTGCTTGAAGATATGCTTCGAGCCTGTGTTATATCCTTCGGTAAGAAGTGGGAGGAATCTCTTCCGTATGCCGAGTTCTCGTATAACAACAGCTATCAAGCCAGCTTGAAAATGGCCCCCTTTGAGGTTCTTTATGGTCGTAAATGTCGAACCCCTCTGAATTGGTCAGAAACTGGGGAACGACCTCTTGTTGGACCGGACATTATTCAGCATGCCGAAGAACAAGTCCGAATTGTCCGGGAGAATCTCAAAGCAGCTCAAGACCGTCAGAAGACTAATTATGATCGCAAGCGATGGGGTGTGATCTATCAACCTGATGAACAAGCTTATCTTCGTGTCACTCCAATGAAGGGCACCCGTCGTTTCGGAATCAAGGGCAAGCTAGCTCCTCGCTATATTGGTCCTTTCCGCATCGTGGCTAGACGGGGACAGGTGGCATATAAATTGGAGTTGCCACCGCAATTCTCCCATATTCATGATGTCTTCCACGTGTCGCAACTCCGTAAGTGCTTCAAGGAATCCCCGCATCGTGCAGTGGATCATGAGATGCTCGAGCTACAAGATGATCTTTCCTATAAGGAGCATCCGATCCGCATCCTCGACGAAGCTGAGCGTCGTACTCGTCAGAAGACGACCAAGTTCCTAAAAGTGCAATGGTCGAATCATACTGAAGATGAAGCCACTTGGGAACGTGAGGATCATCTTCGGGAAGAATATCCCGGACTCTTTCCTTCTACCTCCTAAATTCTCGGGACGAGAATTTCTTTTAGAGGAGGAGAACTTGTAACACCCCCATGTAATAAACTCTGTGACACTCTGTTAAAACTGCCAAGTCATGATCATTTGCAGTGCCATGTCATATGGGTTAATAATCCAATTCAAATCCACGTCTGAAAATCAACTCAAATTCAAAGGTGAATTATAAAGTTGATCAAACACTGTTGGGAAAATGTTCATTAAATGGCAAATAATTCATGAACATTTCTAAAATCAAAATCAAAATATTTGGAGTTGGGCAAGTGACTCAAACAAGATGAAACAGCACCCAAAACAGCAATATTAATTTAGTTAAAATCATTACAGATTCAAATGAACTCCAAATCTGCCCAAACCACTTTTTGATGAGAGATGATATTGCATTGCAATATTTGGGCCAACATTCACATTTTTCAAAAGTGCACAAGTGCCCTAAACATTTTGAAACAGAAAAGGATAAAAGAAAATGGAGAAGCTAAAACAGAAAAACAAAAGCGGGACACTGTGCACTGGGCCTTAGTGCACAGTGCCCCGAGTCGCGGCCCAACTGGCCCAGCTTCTCCTCCCTCCTCCCCGTGTCGGCCGCGCCCTGGTCGCGCGCGCGCGCGCCAGCCGGGCGGCGACACGGCGACGGCACCGACGCCACCGACAGCCGCGAGGAGATAAGGGCGAGGCCCGTGCGTCTCCCCTGGCTCTCCTCGCCACTTTCCCCTCTCCTCTCTCTCGCTCCGCCCGTCTTCCCCTCCAGATCCAGAGAGGCCGAGCGCCAGCCTCGCCGCCGTTCGCCTCCGTCGCGGCCACCGTCATCCCCGGGGCACGCCGAGCTGTCCACCGTCTCCGCCGTCCTCGACTACGCCGCCCCGAGCCATTCGGTGGAGCCGAGGAGCCCCAGAGACGCCGAGCCGCACCGCCCCCTTCTTCTCGGACTCCGGCGAGAACCCGGCGAATCCAGCCGCTCCGCGCCTGCCCCGAGCAGGCTCTGAACGGCTACCACCGCTGTGAGCCTCTCCTTCCCTCCCTGCTTCTTCTCCTCGTCGTTCCCGAGCTGTAGACGCCGCCCCGTTCATGCCCGAGCTCACCGTCGCGCGACCTCGTCGCCGGCGTGGCCACGGTGACCAAATGGTCCCGTGCGCGCCACCATCACACTCACCGCGACGAGTAGACCCCGCCTAGCCTTTTCTTTCACTTGTTTGCGCGCTGGGTCGCCGTTTCCGTCGCTCGCCCGAGCACCTCGCCGCCGATGTCGACGCCGCCGTCACGTTAGGCCTCCCCGGTCCGTTCCGACACCATAGATGGACGCGGCGTCGAGTCCTCGTTCGAACGCTGTCAACCGCGCGCGAAATAGTGCGCTAAAACGCAAATCCGACGAACTCCGGCGAGCGGCCGCCGCGAAATTGGTCGCCGGAGCGATCTCCGGCGCCGGCGCCGACGTGGCCGCCACGTGGGTCGCCCTGGGTCACTGACCCATGGGCCCCAGGGGCCCGACCGGCCAGCTGACCGGTCAGCCCTGCTGACTGGACCGGCCCAGTCGCTGACACGTGGACCCCACCTCCCTGTTAATCTAATTAAAACGTTTTAGAAATAAAAATAAACTAATTACCCTAATGAGTCTATGACATGTGGGACCAGAAGCCTAATTAGCTAATTAGATTAGTTTAACTCACTGTTTAGGTAAACAGAGGCTGACATGTGGGTCCCACTGGACCCACATGTCATATTTGACTTAGTCAGCCGACTGTTGACTTGCTGACGTCAGCAGCGCGTCATGCTGACGTCATAATTCATTTTCTGATAAATAAAATAATTCCAGAAATTCAAATAATCTTTAAAAATTAATAACTTTTAAACCGTAGCTCGGATCGAAAAAGTTAAAACATGAAAGTTGCTCAGAACGACGAGACGAGTCTGATCGTGCCGTCTGTTTCTCCATCGGAACCTCCTACGTAGAAGAACTCGTAACTCCGGACCCGAAACTGACAGATGAATAGTGCACACACGTCGGATATTAAATCCCAGAATAATTCTAAAAATAACTAAAATGACTTAGATGCATATTTAGGCAACCCTACACTGCATCATAGCATCACACGCACCGTGTTGCATTTGTTTGCATTATGTTTACCTGTTTCTTCCCCCTCTTCTCTCTCGGTAGCCCCCGACGTTGACGTAGCTCCCGAGGCAGACGCCGCACAGGAGTACGACTACGTCCCCGACGATACTACTGAAGACCTTGCCCTTGCCCCTGAGCAAACAGGCAAGCACCCCCATTTTGAGCATGCCTATATCGCCTACTCTCTTCTCTCTTATGCTTGCATTAGAACTGCTACTGCTACTGTTTTCCTATATCTGCTGCATAGCCTGATTATTGTACCCTGCTTTGTTACCTTACTGGTTATCCTAGACTGATTATTATAGGCTGGGTAGAGACACGACAGAGACCTCCACTTGATCCCGACTGCCCTGCTGGATATCAGAAGACCCGATCATCGGGATTGAGGACCAGACCCTGGCACCGCACATCACTACCCCTTAGTTGCCGACACTGCTGGGTTACCGTCGAGTGCCGAGGGTGATACCTCGTTAGCACTTCTGATGTTAACCTTGTAGGTTAGTTACTCGGTCGTGGTAAGCGAGGGTGATTCCTCCATCACACCACCCCCCGATAACGACATCGTCGCGCAACCTCTCAAGTGTGGACCTCGAGGGTGATTCCTCCTTCGTTCACCTTGATGATAACATCGACGGAATTCCATCGAGGGTGATTCCTCATGGTTCCCTTCGTGTCCGACACACGTTACCTTGGATATTATGACTTGACTATGAACCACATACTAAAGACGGGTCGGCCCTGAGGGGTACCCGCGCGAGCTTACCGCGAAGTGATGTGGAGTCGGTTGACCTGGAGGTGCCCGCGAGATAACTACGAGGCGTGGCCGGGCACTCTTAGCCCTTGCCACAAGTCCTCGAGACGGGGCGACGGGGTCACATCGATCGTGAGTCTCTGCTCGTTTCCGCGCGCTCCTAATCCACTACGGTTTGGATATTTGATCCGAGGGGCCTCTGGCCCGATAGCACTAACCATCACGTGGGCATAGTATGGGCGTTCTGCATCGTAACATCAGCCGAAAGCTCTGTCAGACGTCCAGTTCAGCATTGTGGCACGGTCGGATCGTACCGGCCTTCCGAGGCGGTGCTGGTATCCACCCTGCACACAACGACCCGGAGGGCGAGGGGCGATGGCCCAAGACCCCCTTGCGCTTAGGAGGTAGACCGGCGGGGACCTCTCTGCTGAGCTGTAGGTAGGGTTGCGATGTGTCGTTTGGCCGAGGCCGGGCATGACCCAGGAAAGTGTGTCCGGCCGGAGTTATGTGAGCGTGGTGGGTAAGTTGGTGCACCCCTGCAGGGAAGAAACTTCTATCGATAGCCTGTCCTACGGTAACGGACACTCGGAGTTGTATCCCGATCGGTACAACTAGAACATGTGATGAGAATTGGATAGTACGGCTCTGGGATTGCTTTCTCGCAGGGAGTCGAGAAAGGATCTCAGGTCGAGGTTGATGATATTACTATTACTACTTTACATTATGTTCATCTGCTCTCTCCTGCTGCTGCAAGACTGTCGAAGATTGTTGAAGATGCTAGTCTTCGATAGGACTAGGCTTTCCCCCTCTACTCTGGCATTTCTGCAGCCCAGTCCACATATACAGCCATTCCTTTGACAATGATGCATATGTAGTGTAGATCCTTGCTTGCTGAGTACTTCGGATGAGTACTCACGTTTGCTTTATTTTCTTTTTCCCCCATTTTCCATTTGATGCCACCAGACGACGGAGCCCCTGAGCCAGAAGCCCCAGCCGACGACCAGTACTACTATCCGCCTGGCGAGTACTACTACTACGAGGAGCCGTTCGACGACCAGGAGTAGGATCGGAGGGTCCAGGGCAGGAGGCCTACGCCTTTCGATCGTAGTATTTTATTTTACCCCGCCTCTGTGAAGGCCTAATTCTCTCTCTGTAATATATCTGTACTCAGATATCTAATGCTTCCGCTGACGCTTGTATGCCATCGAGCTATGTATTTGAGCCCTCGAGGCCCTGGCTTGTAATATTAAGCTTGTATGACTTTATTTTATGTTTTAGAGTTGTGTTGTGATATCTTCAAGTGAGTCCTTAGGCTTGATCGTGCGCATTTGCGTGTATGATTAGTGCACGATTAAGCCGGGGTCGTCACATTGGGTTATCACCAGATCCGTGTCCGCGAAGAGGATATTCCGAAGACTGCATTCGTTACTCGTTATGGCTCTTACGAGTACACAGTCATGTCGTTTGGTTTAACAAACGCTCCAGCTACATTCTCCCGCCTAATGAATTACATATTCATGGATTACCTTGACAAATTCGTCGTGGTATATCTGGATGATATTCTGGTTTATTCGAAGAACAAAGAAGAACATGCTGAGCACCTTCGACTAGTTCTGGAGAGACTTCGAGAGCACCAATTATATGCCAAGCACTCTAAGTGCGAATTCTGGCTTTCCGAGGTAACCTACCTTGGACATGTCATCTCCAAGGATGGTATTGCAGTTAACCCGGAGCGAGTTCAGGCTATTCTTGACTAGACCCCTCCGAAGAATGTCAAGCAAGTCAGAAGTTTCCTCGGGCTTGCAAGTTATTGTCGCCGATTCATCAAAAATTTCTCCAAGATTGCCAAGCCCCTGACTAATCTGCTTCACAAAGGCGTTAAGTTTGAGTGGACAGACAAATGTCAGGAAAGCTTCCAGAACCTCAAGGACAAGCTGACTTCTACTCCAGTCCTTGCTCCTCCAGACTCCCGCAAAGATTTTGTGATCTTCTGCGACGCCTCTCGCCAAGGACTAGGTTGTGTCCTAATGCAAGAGCGAAGAGTTATTGCTTATGCTTCGCGACAACTGCGTCCACATGAAGAGAATTACCCAGTGCATGACCTCGAACTTGCTGCTGTCATTTATGCTTTGAAGCAGTGGCGTCATTACCTCCTTGGTAATCGGTGTGAGATTTACACCGATCATCAGAGCTTGAAGTACTTGTTCACTCAACCGGAACTTAATCTTCGTCAGCAGCGTTGGTTGGAAACAATCACCGATTATGACTGTGGAATTTCATACACTCCCGGCAAAGCTAATGTGATGGCTGATGCTTTGAGCCGCAAGTCATACTGTAGCAACCTCATGGTAAAGCAAGCTCAACCCCAGCTATATGAAGAATTGCGCAAGCTGAATCTCTGCATTATTCCGCAAGGTTCTCTTAATAACCTTGTGATACTGTCAGATCTTGAGAAAGCTGTCAAGATTGCGCAATCTAAGGATGCTGAAATTGATCTAATGAAGAAAGAGCTTCACCTCCAAAAGTACAGGGATTTCTCGATTGCTGAAGATGGAACCTTGTACTTCCGAGACCGTATTGTAGTACCTCGCTTCGAGCTGATGACTGACAAAGTCATGAAGGAGGCCCATGATACACCGCTATCTATCCATCCGGGTAGTACCAAAATGTATCGAGATCTTCGTCAAAGGTACTGGTGGTCTAGAATGAAGCAAGATATTGCTCGTTATGTTGCCGAGTGTGACGTTTGTCGTCGCGTGAAGGCAGAACATCAGAAACCTGCTGGAATTCTGCAACCGCTCCCTATTCCTCTATGGAAGTGGGATAAAGTGCAAATGGACTTCATTACTGGTCTTCCCAAGTCTCAGAAGGGTCACGATGCCATTCTTGTAGTCGTCGACCAACTCTCCAAGGTTGCACACTTTCTGCCAGTTAAGGAGACTATTACCGCTAGTCAGTTAGCAGAGCTATATATCTCCAGAATTGTTTCACTCCATGGTATTCCCAAGGAAATCAGTTCAGACCGTGGCAGCATTTTCACTGGCCATTTCTGGGAAAGTTTCCAGAAAGCAATGGGAACTCATATTACCTGGAGTTCAGCTTATCATCCCCAATCCCAAGGCCAAGTTGAGCGCGTTAATCAAGTGCTTGAAGACATGCTTCGAGCCTGTGTTATATCCTTCGGTAAGAAATGGGAGGAATCTCTCCCGTATGCCGAGTTCTCTTATAACAACAGTTATCAAGCCAGCTTAAAAATGGCCCCATTTGAGGTTCTTTATGGTCGTAAATGTCGAACCCCTCTGAATTGGTCAGAAACTGGGGAACGACCTCTTGTTGGACCGGACATAATTCAGCATGCCGAAGAACAAGTCCGAATTGTCCGGGAGAATCTCAAAGCAGCTCAAGACCGTCAGAAGAGTAATTATGATCGTAAGCGATGGGGTGTGATCTATCAACCTGGTGATCAAGCCTATCTTCGTGTCACTCCAATGAAGGGCACCCGTCGTTTCGGAATCAAGGGCAAGCTAGCTCCTCGCTATATTGGTCCTTTCCGCATCGTGGCTAGACGGGGACAGGTGGCTTATAAATTGGAGTTGCCACCGCGATTCTCCCATATTCATGATGTCTTCCACGTGTCGCAACTCCGTAAGTGCTTCAAGGAATCCCCGCACCGTGCAGTGGATCATGAGATGCTCGAGCTACAAGATGATCTTTCCTATAAGGAGCATCCGATCCGCATCCTCGATGAAGCTGAACGTCGGACTCGTCAGAAGACGACCAAGTTCCTAAAAGTGCAGTGGTCGAATCACACTGAAGATGAAGCCACTTGGGAACGCGAGGATCATCTTCGGGAAGAATACCCCGGACTCTTTCCTTCTACCTCCTAAATTCTCGGGACGAGAATTTCTTTTAGAGGAGGAGAACTTGTAACACCCCCTTGTAATAAGCCCTGTGACACTCTGTTAAAACTGCCAAGTCATGATCATTTGCAGTACCAAGTCATATGGGTTAATGATCCAATTCAAATTCACATCTGAAAATCAACTCAAATTCAAAAGTGAAATATAAAGTTGTTCAAACTCTGTTGGGAAAATGTTCATTAAATGGCCAATAATCCAGGAACATTTCTAAAACCAATATCAAAATATTTGGAGTTGGACAAGTGACTCTAACAAGATGAAACAGCCCCAAAAATAGAATATTTGATATATTTAAAATCATATCAAATCCCAACAAACTTCAATTCTGTCCAAATCAATTTTTGGCAGTGCTAGATATTGCAACATATTTATGTGGCATAACTCACTGTTTTACAAAAGACATTAAGTGGCCTAATCATTTCGCAACAGAAAAGAAAAGAGAAAAGGAAAAGAAATAAAAGAAAAAGACTAAAGCTGGACTGGACCAAGTGCACAGTGCATTGGCCCAGCCCAGCTGGCCCATCCCCTTCTCTCTCCCTCGCCGTGTCAACCTCCCTGTGGACGAGCGCGCGCGCGCCGGCGAGACGCCGACAGCGCGACGTCGCGGGCGCCGCGAGGGGATAAGGGAGAGGCCCGTGCGTCTCCCCTGGCTCTCCTCGCCACTTTCCCCTCTCCTCTCTCTCGCTCCGCCCGTCTTCCCCTCCAGATCCAGAGAGGCCGAGCGCCAGCCTCGCCGCCGTTCGCCTCCGTCGCGGCCACCGTCATCCCCGGGGCACGCCGAGCTGTCCACCGTCTCCGCCGTCCTCGACTACGCCACCCCGAGCCATTCGGTGGAGCCGAGGAGCCCCAGAGACGCCGAGCCGCACCGCCCCCTTCTTCTCGGACTCCGGCGAGAACCCGGCGAATCCAGCCGCTCCGCGCCTGCCCCGAGCAGGCTCTGAACGGCTACCACCGCTGTGAGCCTCTCCTTCCCTCCCTGCTTCTTCTCCTCGTCGTTCCCGAGCTGTAGACGCCGCCCCGTTCATGCCCGAGCTCACCGTCGCGCGACCTCGTCGCCGGCGTGGCCACGGTGACCAAATGGTCCCGTGCGCGCCACCATCACACTCACCGCGACGAGTAGACCCCGCCTAGCCTTTTCTTTCACTTGTTTGCGCGCTGGGTCGCCGTTTCCGTCGCTCGCCCGAGCACATCGCCGCCGATGTCGTCACCGCCGTCGCGTTAGGCCTCCCCGGTCCGTTCCGACACCATAGATGGACGCGGCGTCGAGTCCTCGTTCGAACGCTGTCAACCGCGCGCGAAATGGTGCGCTAAAACGCAAATCCGACGAACTCCGGCGAGCGGCCACCGCGAAATTGGTCGCCGGAGCGATCTCCGGCGCCGGCGCCGACGTGGCACTGGTGGGCCCCGCCCCAGAGTCGCTGCCAGTGGGCCCTGGGGGCCCCGTTGACTGGGTTGACCCAGTCAACTTTGCTGACTGGGCAGCCCCAGTTTATGACATGTGGGCCCCCTGCAAATTAAATCAAACTAAAACGTTTTAAAATTTAAAAACTAATTAGATTAACTAATAGGTCTATGACAGGTGGGTCCCACAACCCTAATTAATCTAAATAGATTAGTTTAAGTCTCTGTTAAAGAAACAGAGGCTGACATGTGGGTCCCACTGGACCCACATGTCAGGTTTGACCCTGGTCAACCGCAGTTGACCTGCTGACGTCACTGTGACGCAATGCTGACGTCATAATTCATTTTCTGATAAATAAATAAATTCCAGAAATTCAAATAAACTTTAAAAATTAATAACTTTTAAACCGTAGCTCAGATCGAAAAAGTTAAAACATGAAAGTTGCTCAGAACGACGAGCCGAGTCTGATCGTGTCGTCTGTTTCTCCATCGGAACCCCCTACGTAGAAGAACTCGTAACTCCGGACCCGTATCCGGCAGATGAATAGTGCACACACCCTGGTTATTAAATCCCAGAATAATTCTAAAAATAACTAAAATGACTTAGATGCATAATTAGGCAACCCTGCACTGCATCATAGCATCACACACACCGTATTGCATTTGTTTGCATTATGTTTACCTATTTCTTCCCCCTCTTCTCTCTCGGTAGACCCCGACATTGACGTAGCTCCCGAGGCAGACGCCGCACAGGAGTACGACTACGTCCCCGACGGTACCACTGAAGACCTTGTCCTTGCCCCAGAGCAAACAGGCAAGCACCCCCATTTTGAGCATGCCTATATCGCCTATTCTCTTCTCTCTTATGCTTGCATTAGAACTGCTATTGCTACTGTTTCCTATATCTGCTGCATAGCCTGATTATTGTACCCTGCCTTGTTACCTTACTGGTTATCCTAGACTGCTTAGTATAGGCTGGGTAGAGACACGACAGAGACCCCCACATGATCCCGACTGCCCTGCTGGACATCAGAAGACCCGAACTTCGGGATTGAAGACCAGACCCTGACACCGCACATCACTTCCCCTTAGTTGCCGACACTGCTGGGTTAACAATGAGTGCCGAGGGTGATACCTCGTCAGCACTTCTGATGTTAACCTTGTAGGTTAGTTACTCGGTCGTGGTAAGCGAGGGTGATTCCTCCTACACCACCCCCGATAACGACGTCGTCGCGCAACTCCTCAAGGTGGACCTCGAGGGTGATTCCTCCTTCGTTCACCTTGATGATAACATCGAGCGGGAATTCCATCGAGGGTGATTCCTCAGGGTTCCCTTCAGTGTCAGACACACAGTTACCTTGGATATTATGACTTGCACTAAACTATGATACTAAAGACGGGTCGGCCCTGAGGGGTACCCGCGCGAGCTTAACGCGAAGTGATGTGGAGTCGGGTTGACCTGGATGGTGCCCGCGAGATAACTACGAGGCGTGGCTGGGCATTCTTAGCCCTTGCCGCAAGTCCTCGAGACGGGGCGACGGGGTCACATCGATCGTGAGTCTCTGCTCGTTTCCGCGCGCTCCTAATCCACTACGGTTTGGATATTTGATCCGAGGGGCCTCTGGCCCGATAGCACTAACCATCACGTGAGCATAGTATGGGCGTTCTGCGTCGTATACTTCAGCCGAAGCTTAATAGACGTCAGCAACTGAGCGGCACACGCTGGGTTGGACTGGGAACGCAACCGCGCTTGTATTAAGGGGTTGCTAGGTCTGCTCACCGGCGGTGTACGCAACGTGCAGGAGCGTCCGGGGCGATGGCCCAAGACCCCTGGGGGCATAGGTTAGTCCGGCGTGCTGACCTCTCTGTTAAGTATTTGGTCGGGTTGCGGCGTGTTGCTTAGCCGAGGCCGGGCATGACCTAGAAAAGTGTGTCCGACCGGAGTTAAGCGAGCGTGGTGGGTAAGTTGGTGCACCCCTACAGGGAAGAAACTTCTATCGATAGCCTGTCCTACGGTAACGGACACTCGGAGTTGTATCCCGATCGGTACAACTAGAACTTGATATGAGAACTGGATAGTACGGCTCTGGGATTGCTTTCTCGCCGGAGTCGAGAAAGGATCTCAGGTCGAGGTTGATGTTACTACTACTACTGCTTTACATTATGTTCATCTGATCTCGTCTATTGCTGCAAGACTGTTGAAGATGCTGAAGAAGCTAGTCTTCGATAGGACTAGGCTTTCCCCCTCTATTCTAGCATTTCTGCAGCCCAGTCCACATATACAGCCATTCCTTTGACAATGATGCATATGTAGTGCAGATCCTTGCTTGCTGAGTACTTCGGATGAGTACTCACGTTTGCTTTATTTTCTTTTTCCCCCATATTCCATTTGATGCCACCAGACGACGGAGCCCCTGAGCCAGAAGCCCCAGCCGACGACCAGTACTACTACCCGCCTGGCGAGTACTACTACTACGAGGAGCCGTTCGACGACCAGGAGTAGGATCGGAGGGTCCGGGGCAGGAGGCCTACGCCTTTCGATCGTAGTATTTTATTTTACCCCGCCTCTGTGAAGGCCTAATTCTCTCTATGTAATATATCTGTACCCAGATATCTAATGCTTCCGCTGACGCTTGTATGCCATCGAGCTATGTATTCGAGCCCTCGAGGCCCTGGCTTGTAATATTAAGCTTGTATGACTTTATTTTATGTTTTAGAGTTGTGTTGTGATATCTTCAAGTGAGTCCTTAGGCTTGATCGTGCGCATTTGCATGTATGATTAGTGCACGATTAAGCCGGGGTCGTCACAGCTTCCCAGGCCGGGATCCTCAAGCCCATCATGGCGCGGCCGGCCTCCTGCAGGGTTTCTCTCTATGCGGACGATGCTGGCATCTTCGCTAACCCGGTCAAAGAAGAGATCGACGCCATCGCTCGGATCCTTGCCTGTTTTGGGGATGCATCGGGCCTCATCACAAATGTCAGCAAGACCGAGGTGTTTCCCATTCGCTGCCAAGACATTGATCTCCCGGCCATCCTCTCGGCCTTCCCGGCCAAGCTGGCCTCGTTCCCCGGCCGATACCTGGGTCTCCCTCTACATACTAGGCGGCTCAGAAGGGTGGACCTCCAACCTCTTCTGGACAAGGCAATGGGTAGGTTGCCGGGCTGGAAGGGGAAGAACCTAGCGCGACCGGGCAAGGTCTCCCTTGCAAAGTCCATGTTGTGCGCCATCGCAAATCATCACATCACTGCGCTCTCGCTTCCCACTTGGGCAATCCAGAAGCTCAGTAAGATCACTCGTAACTTCATCTGGTGTGGGGAAGACTTGGAAAACGCGTCTGGCGGACACTCTCTGGTCAACTGGAAGACTGTTTGCCGGCCTAAGCCCATGGGGGGCCTGGGAATCACAGACCTCGAGAGATTTGGTCGGGCGCTCCGACTTCGCTGGCCTTGGCTTATGTGGACTGATCCTAACCGCCAATGGGTGGGCTCTGCGGTGCCCTGCGATGAGACGGATATGGCGCTCTTCAGGGCTTCTACCACCATCTCCTTGGGCAATGGGAGAAAATCCTTATTCTGGCACGATGACTGGACAGGACGGGGCCCTCTATCCCGGGCCTTCCCGGAGCTGTACAAAATTGCCACCAGGAAGCGGAGAACTGTGATGAAGGAGCTCCAGGAGGAGAACTGGATCAGATCGGTGGCCCGTCTTTCATCGCCTACCCACCTGCAGGAGTTCATTGCCCTCGCATCAGCTATCACTCAGGTTGCGTTGAATCCGAACCAGGAGGACTCCATCACTTGGCGGTGGACCCCCAATGGCATATACTCTGCTGCTTCGGCCTACGCGGCCCAGTTCTCTGGATCCTATCCCAGGTTCTCCCCAGCCAAGATTTGGGAGGCACACGCTGAGCCAAAATGCAAGTTCTTCGCCTGGCTTGTGCTCCACCGGAAAATCCTCACGGCCGACATGCTAGCCGTTCGTGGCTGGCCGCACGACCCTCGCTGTCCCCTTTGCCTTGGGGCACCGGAGACGGCCACTCATCTCTGCAAGGACTGCCCGTTTGCCGCCGCAGTTTGGTCTCACGTCCAGGTGTGGACGGGAGAGGACCCTGGGGCCACGCCCACGTTGCCCCCTTCGATGGGGATTTCAGACTGGTGGGATTCGCTCACCACCAATTTGCCCAAGGACGACAGAAGAAGGCGGAGCGGCCGCTTCCTTTACACCATCTGGAACATCTGGAAGGAGCGAAACCGACGCATCTTCAATGGAACTCGCCTCACGCACCTAGAGGTAGCAGCTATTGCCTTCGACGACATCAAGCAAAGGACTTTGGCCTTTGGCCGGGCACAGGTGGCAGCCGGTATTGGTTGATTAGTGCCAGCCTGTGGGCTTTTCTAGGGGTTTTTGTCCGATTTTTCTCCAAAAAACCGGAACACTCTTGTACATAAACCTTATTCTCCTTCTTATATGAAATGGCAGTGCTCCTGCCGGTTTCTCAAAAAAAAAAAGGGACAGAAGACTCCGGGAATAGTCCTAAAAAAAATTTGCATTCAAAATGCAAGTTGGATTCACATTTTGAATTATTGTTATGACTATGTAAGTCTGTTACTACAAATAGGGGTATATGAGAAAATAGATAGATGACCAAATTCATATGAGTGATGTGCAAAATATTTCTTTATTTTTTCAATACTTAAATAACTTTATATCCTTAAAAATTAAATCTACGGTGCCGTGATAGTGCATAGTTAATCCATTCCCACCTACTTGTGCAAATGATTAAATTAAAAGTTAATTACCCAATTGTGCCGTCATTGCTCTGTTCTTCTATAAAGTAACCGCAATGAGCAGCATCCAGAATCTCGTTCTTGCGCTTGAGATCTACAGCAACACATGAACATCAGTATTAAACCGCAGAACCAGAACGACTAATTGTACAAATAGTGGAAGATTTCGATCGGCCGGCAACACTCACCTGACGACACACAGCAGCACCGATCCGTCGCTGATCTCCAGCGGGCACAGCGTCGCATGACATCCGGACCTCCTCCTTGTGAAAGCTCTCCCGGTTCATCTGCCACAATCTGGTAGTGAGACCGGAAGGCGGCGCCTGCTGCGTGCGTGATGGCGAATTGGCGATGCATGCATTTGTTTCTGAATCCAGCGAGTCAATGCGTGACAGCGTGAGTTACGGCGATGAAAACTAGGATAGCTGCTACTACTACGGCAGTGTATCAGACGTTCAATCTACTCCTACGATAGCTGGCGATGGGCCAGCCCCATATAACTTTTTTTACTGCAGCCGTAAATCACAGGCCTAATGCAAAGAAATACATACATACTTGGGGGGGGGGGGCGGCCGCCCCCCCCCCCCCCCCCCCCCCCCCCCCCCCGGCCCTGATCATGCTCCACCACTGTGAGGATAATTTTCGTGTTTTGACCCTTTCGGGGTACTTTAGCAGGATCTGACCCCGGTTTGAAATCTATTCGGCATCTAATCATTTTTTCCTACCGCCAGGGCCTTTGGCGGTAGGGTAGAACTGGCTACCGCCGGAAGCAACGGCGGTAGCCCACTCATCCACGTCAGCTGTGGCAAAGGGCACCGTCTCTTGCCGTCCACCCTACCGCCAGGCGACTCGGCGGTAGGCTATGCAACCATACCGCCACAGACCCTGGCGGTAGGTGCTCAACCGTTATAAGCCCGCGGGGGCTGGCTCGTGGGTCCCACCCATGTACCCAGCCCCCATCTTCTTCTCCCCTGCCGCCGCCCGCAAGAACAGAAGAGATTCTCTCTCTCATCCCCTCCACTCCCCCCTACGATCTTCTTTGTTTCTCCACCATTTTTGCGGATCGAGATGGCTCCGAAACGAGAAAAGTAAGCTCTCTCAATCCCTCTAATTCGTTTTAGTTAAAAAGCTTTTGATTCGATGCATTATTTGGCACAAGATGAACCCTATTTCATCTAGTAGATTTTGATTTTTGTTGTTTTTAGGTTTGTTTAGTTAGGAGTAATATGATGTTTGATGTGGTTGAATATGATAGAACCCTGTTTTATATAGTTGATGAACCGTAGTTCATGTATGTTAATTTTTGTTTGAGTTATTTATTGATGTTTGATGTGGTTGAATATGATTGATGCGGTGATGTGGTTGAATATGATTGGTTAACTAATTTGAAGATGAGCCGGGTTTGAAGATGAATCTAGTTTGAAGGTGAACCTAGTTAATGTTTATACTATTCTTTTTACATTTGTTGAATATGATATGATAGATGTTAGTTGAATGGTTGAATATGATTGGTTAATGTGATATGATGGATTGAAAGGATTGATTAACTAGTTTGAAGATGAACCCTAGTTCATGTTTATAGTAAAAAAAAATACAATTGTTGAATATGATATGATTGATGTTAGTTGAATGGTTGAATATGATATGATGATTATATGTTGATAACTAAATGTTGTTGTTTCAGGAGGGCCCCCCTTTGTCCGGCGGTCGGCACTAATTACACTATGCTTGACCCGGCATTCGATAATGGTCATCGCGCCCGTTACATCGAGAACAGAGTGGTAATAACAATGATCTGTTGGGAAACGTTGCATGGAAAACAAAAAAAAAATCTACGCACACGCAAGATCTATCAAGGAGATGCATAGCAACGAGAGGGGAGAGTGTGTCTACGTACCCTCGCAGACCGTAAGCGGAAGCGTTTGACAACGTGGTTGATGTAGTCGAACTTCTTCGCGTTCCAACCGATCTAGCACCGAACGTACGGCACCTCCGCGTTCAGCACACGTTCAGCTCGATGACGTCCTCCGCCTTCTTGATCCAGCAAGACGGCGAGGTAGTGGATGAGTTCCGGCAGCACGACGGCGTGGTGACGGTGATGGTTAAGCTATCTCCGCAGGGCTTCGCCTAAGCACTACAAAAATATGACCGGGGGTGTAAACGGTGGAGGGGGACGCCGCACACGGCTAAGCAATTGTCTCGGATGTGCTAGGCGCCCCCCTCCCACATATATATAGATGGGGGGAGGAGGGAGCAGCCAGGAGGCGCCCCCAAGTAGGTCGAATCCTACTTGGGGTGCCTTCCCAAGTGGCGCCGCCCTTGCCTTATTTGCCGGAGAGGAGAAGGAAAGGGGGGAAGGAGAAGGAAGGGGGAGGCCTAGTCCCCCTCCTTTCCTTCCTCCCACTTGGCCGGCTGCCATGGGGGTGCGCCAGCCCCTTGTGGGCTTGTGTGCTCCCCTCTAATGACCCAATAGGCCCACTTGCCTCCCGGGGTTGACCGGTACCCCCTCCCGTACTCCGATAACTATCCGGTTTTCTCCGAAACACTTCCGGTGTCCAAATATCATCGTCCTATATATCAATCTTTACCTCTCGATCATTTCGAGACTCCTCGTCATGTCCGTGATCTCATCCAAGACTCCAAACAACATTCGGTCACCAAAACATATAACTCATACGCATAACACTATATCGTCAACGAACGTTAAGCGTGCGGACCCTACGGGTTCGAGAACTATGTAGACATGACCGAGACACCTCTCCGGTCAATAACCAATAGCGGAACCTAGATGCCCATATTGGCTCCTACATATTCTACGAAGATCTTTATCGATCGAACCATTATGACAACATACGTAATTCCCTTTGTCCATTGGTATGTTACTTGCCCGAGATTCGATCGTCGGTATCTTCATACCTAGTTCAATCTCGTTACCGGCAAGTCTCTTTACTCGTTCCGTAATACATCATCCTGAAACTAACTCATTAGTCACTTTGCTTGCAAGGCTTCTTATGATGTGTATTACCGAGAGTGCCCAGAGATACCTCTCCGATACTCGGAGTGACAAATCCTAATCTCGATCTATGCCAACTCAACAAACACCTTCGGAGATACTTGTAGAGCATCTTTATGATCACCCAGTTACGTTGTGACGTTTGATAGCACACAAGGTATTCCTCCGGTATCCGGGAGTTGCATAATCTCATAGTTGAAGGAATATGTATTTGACATGAAGAAAGCAATAGCAATAAACTGAACGATCAATATGCTAAGCTAACGGATGGGTCTTGTCCATCACATCATTCTCCTAATGATGTGATCCCGTTATCAAATGACAACACATGTCTATGGTTAGGAAACCTTAAATATCTTTGATCAACGAGCTAGTCTAGTAGAGGCTTAGTAGGGACACGGTATTTGTTTATGTATTCACACATGTATTTAAGTTTCCGATCAATACAATTCTAGCATGAATAATAAACCTTTATCATGAATAAGGAAATATAAAATAACAACTTTATTATTGCCTCTAGGGCATATTTCCTTCAGTCTCCCACTTGAACTAGAGTCAATAATCTAGTTCACATCGTCATGTGATTAACACCCATAGTTCACATCGCCATGCGACCAACACCCAAAGAGTTTACTAGAGTCAAATAATCTAGTTCACATCGCCATGTGATTAATACCCAAAGAGTATTAAGGTGTGATCATGTTTTGCTTGTGAGAGAGGTTTAGTCAATGGGTCTGCCATATTCAGATCCGTATGTATTTTTGCAAATTTCTATGTCTACAATGTTCTGCATGGAGCTACTCTAGCTAATTGCTCTCACTTTCAATACGTATCCAGATTGAGACTCGGAGTCATCCGGATCGGTGACAAAGCTTGCATCGACGTAACTCTTTACGACGAACTCTTTATCACCTCCATAACCGAGAAACATTTCCTTAGTCCTCTTTAGGTACCTAAGGATAATTTTTACCGCCGTCCAGTGATCTACTCCTGAATCACTATTGTACCCCCTTGCCAAACTCATGGCAAGGCACACAACAGGTATGGTACACAGCATGGCATACTTTATAGAACCTATGACTGAGGCACAGGGAATGACTTTCATTCTCTCTATATATTCTGCCGTGGTCGGGTTTTGAGTCTTACTCAACTTCACACCTTGTTACACAGTCAAGAACCCTTTCTTTGACTGATCCATCTTGAACTTCTTCAAAACTTTGTCATGGTATGTGCTTTGTGAAAGTCCTATTAAGCGTCTCGATCTATCCCTATAGATCTTGATGCGCAATATATACGCAGCTTCACCGAGGTCTTTCATTGAAAAATTCTTATTCAAGTATCATTTTATGCTATCCAGAAATTCTATACATTTCCAATCAACAATATGTCATCCACATATAATATCAGAAATGCTACAGAGCTCCCACTCACTTTCTTGTAAATACAGGTTTCACCGTAAGTCTGTATAAAACCATATGCTTTGATCACCTCATCAAAGTGTATATTCCAACTCCGAGATGATTGCAATAGTCCATAGATGGATCGCTGGAGCTTGCACACTTTGTTAGCACTTTTAGGATCGACAAAACCTTCTGGTTGCATCATATACAACTCTTCTTTAAGAAATCCATTAAGGAATGCAGTTTTGACGTCCATTTGCCAGATTTCATAATTATAAAATGCGGCAATTGCTAACATGATTCGGACAGACTTAAGCATCGCTACGGGTGAGAAAGTCTCATCGTAGTCAACTCCTTGAACTTGTCGAAAACCTTTCGCGACAATTCGTGCTTTGTAGACAGTAACATTACCATCAGCGTCAGTCTTCTTCTTGAAGATCCATTTATTCTCAATGGCTTGCCGATCATCGGGCAAGTCCACACTTTGTTCTCATACATGGATCCTATCTCAGATTTCATGGCCTCAAGTCATTTATCGGAATTTGGGCTCATCATAGCTTCTTCATAGTTCGTAGGTTCGCCTTGGTCTAATAACATGACTTCCAGAACAGGATTACCGTACCACTCTGATGCGGATCGTGCTCTGGTTGACCTACGAGGTTCAGTAGTAACTTGATCTAAAGTTTCATGATCAACATCATTTGCTTCCTCTCTAGTTGGTGTAGGCATCACTGGAACAATTTTCTGTGATGTGCTACTCTCCAATTCGAGAGAAGGTACAATTACCTCATCAAGTTCTACTTTCCTCCCACTCACTTCTTTCGAGAGAAACTCCTTCTCTAGAAAGGTTCCATTCTTGGCAACAAAGATCTTGCCTTCGGATATGTGGTAGAAGGTGTACCCAATTGTTTCCTTAGGGTATCGTATGAAAACGCACTTCTCCGATTTGGGTTCGAGCTTATCAGGCTGAAGCCTTTTGACATAAGTGTCGCAACCCCAAACTTTAAGAAACGACAACTTAGGTTTCTTGCCAAACCATAGTTCATACGGTGTCGTCTCAACGGATTTAGACGGTGCCCTATTTAATGTCAATGCGGATGTCTCTAATGCATAACCCCAAAACGATAGTGGTAAATCGGTAAGAGACATCATAGATCGCACCATATCTAATAAAGTATGGTTACGATGTTCGGACACACCATTACGCTGTGGTGTTCCAGGTGGCGTGAGTTGTGAAACAATTCCACATTGTTTTAATTGAAGGCCAAACTCATAACTCAAATATTCGCCTACACGATCAGATCGTAGAAACTTTATTTTCTTGTTACAATAATTCTCCACTTCACTCTGAAATTCTTTGAACTTTTCAAATGTTTCAGACTTGTGTTTCATCAAGTAGATATACCCATACCTACTCAAATCATCTGTGAAGGTCAGAAAATAACGATACCCGCCGCGTGCTTCAACACTCATCGGACCGCATACATCAGTATGTATTATTTCCAATAAGTCATTATCTCGCTCCATTGTTCCAGAGAATGGAGTTTTAGTCATCTTGCCCATGAGGCATGGTTCGCAAGTATCAAATGATTCATAATCAAGTGACTCCAAAAGTCCATCTGCATGGAGTTTCTTCATGCGCTTTACAGCAATATGACCTAAACGGCAGTGCCACAAATATGTTGCACTATCATTATCAACTTTGCATCTTTTGGCATCAATATTATGAATATGTGTATCACTACGATCGAGATTCAATAAACCATTCACATTGGGTGTATGATCATAGAAGGTTTTATTCATGTAAACAGAACAACAATTATTCTCTGACTTAAATGAATAACTGTATTGCAATAAACATGATCCAATCATATTCATGCTCAACGCAAACACCAAATAACATTTATTTAGGTTCAACACTAATCCCGAAGGTAGAGGTAGTGTGTGATGGTGATCGTATCAACCTTGGTATCATTTCCAACACACATCGTCACCTTGCCCTTAACTAGTCTATGTTTATTCTGCAACTCCTATTTCGAGTTACTAATCTTAGCAACTGAACCGGTATAAAATACCCAGGGGTTACTACGAACACTAGTAAAGTACACATCAATAACATGTATATCAAATATACTTTTGTTCACTTTGCCATCCTTCTTATCCGCCAAGTATTTGGGGTAGTTCTGCTTCCAGTGACCATTTCCTTTGCAGTAGAAGCACTCAGTTTCAGGCTTGGGTCCAGCTTTGGGTTTCTTCATGGGAGCGACAACTTGTTTGCCATTTTTCTTGAAGTTCCCTTTCTTTCCCTCACCCTTTTTCTTGAAACTAGTGGTCTTGTTAACCATCAATACTTGATGCTTTTTCTTGATTTCTACCTTCGCCGATTTCAGCATCGCGAAGAGCTCGGGAATCGTTTTCGTCATCCCTTGCATATTATAGTTCATCACAAAGTTCTAGTAGCTTGGTGATAGTGACTAGAGAACTCTGTCAATCACTATCTTATCTAGAAGATTAACTCCCATGATTCAAGCGATTGTAGTACCCAGACATTCTGAGTACATGCTCACTGACTGAGCTATTCTCCTCCATCTTGTAGGCAAAGTACTTGTCAGAGGTCTCATACCTCTCGACACGGGTATGAGTCTGAAATACCAATTTTAGCTCTTGGAACATCTCATATGCTCCGTGGTGTTCAAAACGTTTTTGGAGTCCCGGTTCTAAGCCGTAAAGTATGGCGCACTAAACTATTAAGTAGTCATCATATCGAGCTTGCTAAGCATTCATAACGTCTGAATCTGCTCCTGCAATAGGTCTGTCACCTAGCGGTGCATCAAGGACATAATTCTTCTATGCAGCAATGAGGATAATTCTTAGATCACGAATCTAGTCCGCATCATTGCTACTAACATCTTTCAACTTAGTTTTCTCTAGGAACATAAAAAATAGGGGAGCTATATTGCGAGCTATTGATCTACAACATAGATTTGCAAAAACTATTAAGACTAAGTTCATGATAAATTTAAATTCAATTAATCAAATTACTAATGAACTCCCACTTAAATTAACATCCCTCAAGTTATCTAAGTGATACATGATCCAAATCAACTAACCCATGTCCGATCATCACGTGAGATGGGGTAGTCATCAATGGTGAACATCTCTATGTTGATCATATCTACTATATGACTCACGTTTGACCTTTCGGTCTCCAGTGTTCCGAGACCATGTCTGTACATGCTAGGCTCGTCAAGTTTAACCCAAGTATTCTGCATGTGCAAAACTGTCTTACACCCGTTGTATGTGAACGTAGAGTCTATCACACCCGATCATCACGTGGTGCTTCGAAACGACGAACTTTGGCAACATTGCATACTCGGGGAGAACACTTTTATCTTGAAATTTTAGTGAAGGGATCATCTTATAATGCTATCGTCGTTCTAAGCAAAATAAGATGCATAAAGGATAAACATCACATGCAATCAAAATATGTGACATGATATGGCCATCATCATCTTGTGCTTTTGATCTCCATCTCCAAAGTATCGTCATGATCTCCATCGTCACCGGCTCGACACCTTGATCTCCATCGTTGCGTTGGGGTCGTCTCGCCAACTATTGCTTCTACAACTATCGCTAACGCATAGTGATAAAGTAAAGCAATTACATGGCGCTTGCACTTCATACAATAAAGAGACAACCCTAAGGCTCCTGCCAGTTGTCGATATTACAAAACATGATCATCTCATACATCAACATATATCATATCATATCTTGACCATATCACATCACAACATGCCCTGCAAAAACAAGTTAGACGTCCTCTACTTTGTTGTTGCAATTTTTACGTGGCTGCTACGGGCTTCTAGCAAGAACCGTTCTTACCTACGGCAAAAACCACAACGGTGTTTTATCAAGTTTGCTGTTTTAACCTTCTTCAAGGACCGGCCGTAGTCAAATTCGATTCAACTAAAGTAGGAGAAACAGACACTCGCCAGCCACCTTTATGCAAAACTAGTTGCATGTCTGTCGGTGGAACCGGTCTCATGTGCGCGGACATGTAAGGTTGGTCCGGGCCGCTTTATCCCACAATACCGCCGAATCAAAATAAGACGTTGGTGGTAAGCAGTATGACTATCACCGCCCACAACTCTTTGTGTTCTACTCGTGCATATCATCTACGCATAGACCTGGCTCTGATACCACTATTGGGAAACATTGCATGGAAAACAAAAAAAATTACACACGCAAGATCTATCAAGGAGATGCATAGCAATGAGAGGGGAGAGTGTGTCTACGTACCCTCGTAGACCGTAAGCGGAAGCGTTTGACAACGCGGTTGATGTAGTCGAACTTCTTCGCGTTCCAACCGATCTAGCACCGAACGTACGGTACCTCCGCGTTCAGCACACGTTCGGCTCGATGACGTCCTCCGCCTTCTTGATCCAGCAAGACGACGAGATAGTGGATGAGTTCCGGCAGCACGACGGCATGGTGACGGTGATGGTGAAGCTATCTCCGCAGGGCTTCGCCTAAGCACTACGAAAATATGACCGGGGGTGTAAACAGTGGAGGGGGCACCGCACACGGCTAAGCAATTGTCTCGAGTGTGCTAGGCGCCCCCCTCCCACATATATATAGGTGGGGGAGGAGGGAGCAGCCAGGAGGCGCTCCCAAGTAGGCCGAATCCTACTTGGGGTGCCTTCCCAAGTGGCGCCCCCCTTGCCTTATTTGCCAGAGAGGAGAAGGAAAGGGGGGAAGGAGAAGGAAGGGGGAGGCCGAGTCCCCCTCCTTTCCTTCCTCCCACTTGGCCGGCTGCCATGGGGGTGCCCAGCCCCTTGTGGGCTGGTGTGCTCCCCTCTAATGGCCCAATAGGCCCACTTGCCTCCCGGGGTTGACCGGTACCCCTTCCGATACTCCGATGACTATCCGGTTTTCTCCGAAACACTTCCGGTGTTCAAATATCATCGTCCTATATATCAATATTTACCTCTCTACCATTTTGAGACTCCTCGTCATGTCCGTTATCTCATCCGGGACTCCGAACAACATTCGGTCACCAAAACATATAACTCATATAACACTATATCGTCAACGAACGTTAAGCGTGTGGACCCTACGGGTTCGAGAACTATGTAGACATGACCGAGACACCTCTCCGGTCAATAACCAATAGCGGAACCTGGATGCCCATATTGGCTCCTACATATTCTACGAAGATCTTTATCGGTCGAACCGTTATGACAACATATGTAATTCCCTTTGTCCATCGGTATGTTACTTGCCCGAGATTCGATCGTCGGTATCTTCATACCTAGTTCAATCTCGTTACCGGCAAGTCTCTTTACTCATTCCGTAATACATCATCCTGCAACTAACTCATTAGTCACTTTGCTTGCAAGGCTTCTTATGATGTGTATTACCGAGAGGGCCCAGAGATACCTCTCCGATACTCAGAGTGACAAATCCTAATCTCGATCTATGCCAACTCAACAAACTCCTTCGGAGATACCTCTAGAGCATCTTTATGATCACCCAGTTACGTTGTGACGTTTGATAGCACACAAGGTATTCCTCCGGTATCCGGGAGTTGCATAATCTCATAGTCGAAGGAACATGTATTTGACATGAAGAAAGCAATAGCAATAAACTGAACGATCAATATGCTAAGCTAACGGATGGGTCTTGTCCATTACATCATTCTCCCAATGATGTGATCCCGTTATCAAATGACAACACATGTCTATGGTTAGGAAACCTTAACCATCTTTGATCAACGAGCTAGTCTAGTAGAGGCTTACTAGGGACACGGTATTTGTTTATGTATTCACACATGTATTTAAGTTGCCGATCAATACAATTCTAGCATGAATAATAAACCTTTATCATGAATAAGGAAATATAAAATAACAACTTTATTATTGCCTCTAGGGCATATTTCCTTCATGATCAACGTCTTGCATCAAAATTTTGGCTTTCTAAAAGTTAGTTACTAACTATTTTCGTGTACACATTGACAGATGCTTCCGCCATTACGTATGAGGGGCCACACGAAGGTCGCTCATATGCAGTACGACAACCGCTACGAGCCGTATTACAGGAGAGCCGGGCTGTTGGGTTTCGTGCTCCAGTTCAAGCGTGTGCCACCGACGCTTGTCCACACGGCTCTCACAGCGTTGGTGGACCGCTGGCGGCCCGAGACGCACTCTTTCCATCTCCCATGTGGTGAGATGACCGTGACCCTCGAGGACTTTGCCATGATCACGGCCCTACCGATCCAGGGCCATGCTCTCATTGGGAACGTGGAGAGGAAGAACTGGCCGGACAGGATTAACGCCCTCATCGGTGGCTGCCCTCCCATGAAGAATAACGGAATGTCCGGTGTACCACTGCCCTGGCTCCTAACCCACCGGGCCGTATGCTCGCAAGATGCGGATCCGAGGACCGTGGAGCAGTATGCGAGGGCCTACTTGTGGTTTCTTCTCACAGAGGTCGTGTTCCCAGACTGCTTGGGCGACAACGCCCTATGGATGTATCTCGACTTCCTGGCCGTCTGGGATGCAAGGTACAGCTGGGTGTCCACCGGCCTCGCGTACTATACCGTCCGGTAAGACATATATCACAATATTCGTATATGGACGTATGTGCGTGTTGCTTTAAATTGTGTCATCTTATCATCAATTATTGTTTGTAACTGGACGACGCAACGCAGAGGACCAAAAAATCGTCTGGGATGTGTGGGTGTGTCTGGGCCCTCTCGATTTGGAGTTGGGAGCGGCTGCCGGTTGGTCGTCCTGAGAAACTGAGACAGACTCCATGGACGGAGTATGGCGAAGATGGTGTGCTCGATACCCTACCGTCGCCTACTCTTGGGACACGGTTAAAATCTTCTCAGGCAAGGGCAGTGCATTGTACAAGGCCTTCACCAACGAGCTGGACAACCTGACATCTTATCAGGTATACCAACGAGCGAGCTAGTTTCTTAATGTAGCCACTTTAACGGTTGCTAAACAGTATTTGTGTAGGTTAACTGGTGGTCGTACCACGATAGAGATTGGGGTTTCGAACTAAATGAGATGTGCTATCGGGACCGCCTTCTCTACCAGTGCATTGTCCCAATGATATGCGTGTACACCGTTGAATGGCACCTACCACAGCGCGTGGCCACACAATTTGGCGTATTGCAACACACACACCACCAGCACGCCCCCACGACACAGGTGGTTTCGACCTTCACTAGTATGGGATGCCATCTCTTTTACCGTGTTTTCATTCAGTTTGACGTTCTTATGGTCTTTTGTCTTTTATTGTTTGTTATGCCCTCTGCAGGAAGAGCGGGCAGCATTCTCAGTCGATAGTGGACTGGGCCAAAGAGCACGAGACTTACGTGCATAGTTTAAAAAAACCGGACCAGACCGGCGGTTGAACCGGAAAAAATCAGAACCGAGGACCTTGTCGGTTTTTAAGCACAAAAGACCGACATGCAACTAGACCGGTGAGAACCGGTCAGACCGGGCGGTTTTTTCATGGAACCGGCTAATAAACCGGGCGGTCGAACCGGTTTCGAGGGAAACTCATAAAAATATTGCTACAAGTAGTGGGAGTCAATCCCAGGTCATGGGCTTGGCCTACCCTCTGGCTAATAACCACCTCAACTACCCTTCCTTGTGGTCTAATAGAGGAAACCATTGCTATTTAACCCTATTTTAATTGTATAGTAGCATATGTTATTACTCTAAATATATTTTTTGATTGTAAAAACTAGCAATCGAACCGGTGAACCAACGGTTCGACCAGTAAAAACATGAACCGAAGGCCTTACCGGTTCGACCATCGGTTTGGTTTTTTAAACTATGCTTATGTGAAAATGTGGGACGCGAAGAGGTTCCGCAAAGACGGGGAGAGGTTAGGCATTGACTAGAATGTGTACGAGAGCCACATGCATTGGTACGACAATGGCGTTTTGAGGCCACAGTGGACGACCGCGGACATGGCATCACTGCAGGAGGAGGACTTTGAGGATGAAGTCTACAAGAGAAGCCTCAGAGATATGGAAGGTGATTTCAGGGAGTATGCACCATTGATGAACAGAGTGGTAAATTTTGTTCAAATGCATTAGAGTCGGCAGTTGGATGATGCTGACATGGTCATTCTCGCTCACTTATTCATGATTGTTACATTTGCAGGCTGCGGAGCTGAAGAGAAACATTTTCGATGGCTCGAATGCACTAAGTTGTGACCTCGGGACCGTGGAGGGTGACGGCAAGCTGAGGGAAGCGATGAAGGTAACTTTGAGCCACATAGCATTCTGTTCGAGCAACCACAAATTTGATCCATGCCATATTCTTATTTATTTGTAACCCTCTAGCCATTCTCTTCTATATTTGTTATTGCAGAAGATTTGAGCCTCATAGCATTTATTGCCATTCTCTTCTATATTTGTTATTGCAGAAGATTTGAACCTCATAGCATTTATTGCAGAAGATCATCAACCGTTGCCGCAAACTAGCGGGCATTAGTTTGGGTGCGCTGCCTTAGTTGACGTGTATGCTCCTAGTGGGTCGACTCAGGGTGTGCAAAACCAAACCGAAAACCAAAAACCAAACAAAAAAAAACCCAAACCAAATTTTCGGTTTTTGGTTTCAGTTTTCAATTTTAAAAACCATATAACCTTCGGTTTTTTCGGTTAGAAACCGATGGTTTTCGGTTAAACCGAAAGTAGCTCCACCGTGTGAAGATATTTAGTTTAAGCTAGAGCCACCCCTCCTTTTATAGCCTTGTGCCCACTGCGCTTCAGCTCCATACGCGAGGTGGTACTAAACGCTGCAGAGACAAGCCAACGACCTAAGCACCTGGCGCTTCATTTTGCTTGCTTGGGCGGTTGGGCCTCAATTATCCAGCCCATACAGCCAGTTCTGGGCTTTTGGCGCACGTTGGAGATCGCTTGCCTAAACGAAAGGCCAGCCGGCCGCTAGAGTGGGTCGTGGCTCGTGGGTCAAACTCTTTTTTCTTGCTCCCTCACGTAATAAAAAACCTGCCTAATCCTCAGATCTGCTGTAATGCCTAGGACCAAATCATGTGTGCCACTGCCATCTAATAATGAACTAATCTACGTAGGCATTTCTCACAAGAAAAATATTACGTACATGGCTACATGCATGCACAGACCGAATCATGTGACCAAAAATATTTGTTGTTCATTCAAAAATTCGCGTCAACTTTGGTTAATTTGGTTATTACAGAAACCAAACCGAAAGCAAGCGGTTATAACCGAAATCGAACCGTATCTCCATATAAACCAAAGTATAAAAACCGTATAAACCGAGAACCATATAAACCGAACCGAATCAAACCGAAAAAACCGAATGCACAGGCTGAGGGTCGACACGTGCCCTCGCTTCATCAAGCCACGCCGGCGAAGGTTCCTCTAGCCATGCCCCCTCGTCCTCTCGTATTGTTGAGGAGGCCGAGGGAGAAGATGATCAGAGAGAAGAAGATGAGAGGAAGAGGGAGAAGAGGAAGGAGGTGACGACGAAGGAGGTGATGAGGAGGAGTATGATGATGAAGATGGACCTCCACCCACTCAACCAACCAGGACAGGAGGGGGAAACAACCGAAGAAGGATTGGAAAAGTCCATCCCCGTTTTAGCGCCCTCGTCCTCGCACAAAGAAGCAGGACAAAACCCGCTCGAAGAGAAACGAGGAGCGTGCCGCCAAGAGGGAGAGGAACTAGTGATATGGTCGTGTTGAACTCGCTTAGTTAAAATAGTTGTGCCATGTTGATATGATTTTTCTTTCTGAGTCACACTTGAATAAATGTAAAGCCGATGAGCTGCGTCGCTTTTTATCTTTTGATTTGATGATTGTGGTGGAGAGTGATGGTCGGGCCGGTGGCCTAGTTTTGTATTATAATAAGTTGAATAAAATTGTTTCGAACTATGTGTCGTTTCATTTTATTGATATTCTTTTTATGAATGATGATGATGTACATTGGCGGTTCACGAGTTTTTATGGTCATCCGGTTTGGAGTGAACGTAAATTATCTTGGGATAATATTCGGAATTTACATAATTTGGGTCATCACCCCTGGGTGATCTTAGGGGATTTTAATGAAATTTTACTCTCATCGGAAAAAGAGGGCGGAAATGCGAGACCAAATGCTATGATGAGAGACTTTCGCAATTGTTTAGGAGAGTGTGGCCTCGAGGATATGGGTTGTATTGGTGACCCTTTCACTTGGAGGAGAGGCGATACTAGAGAGAGACTTGACCGTGCGGTATGCAATGTGGAATGGGCGAACAAATTCCCATGGGCCGCGATTATCAATGAGGAACATGTTCATTCTGATCATCGTCCACTCGTACTGGATACGGATTATTTTGACGGAAATATTTTTAATGCCCCAAAGGGACGAGTAAAACAGTTCGAAGCTCGATGGCTCGAAGAGGAGATGGTCAGTGAAATTGTTCGTACAGCTTGGGAAAAGGCAAAGAAGATGGGTATTGGGCCAAATCTCGCTGACCGTACTCGAGCGATTCAATCAGATTTGCATATTTGGGACCGTGAGTTTTTGAGAGGGCCAAATGTGGCGCCCCCGGCTCGATCGTACACTAATCATGCACGCAAACGTGTACGATCAAGATCAGGGACTCACGGGAAGATATCACAACACAACTCTAAAACATAAATAAGTCATACAAGCATCGTATTACAAGCCAGGGGCCACGAGGGCTCGAATACAAATGCTCGATCATAGACGAGTCAGCGGAAGCAACAATATCTGAGTACAGACATAGGTTAAACAAGGTGCCATAAGATGGCTAGCACAAACAGGGATACAACAGATCGAACAGGCACAGGGCCTCCTGCCTGGGATCCTCCTAACTACTCCTGGTCGTCGGCGTCCTGGACGTAGTAGTAGGCTCCGTCCTGGTGGTAGTAGTCGTCGCAGGTGGCGTCTGGCTCCTGGGCTCCAGCATCTGGTTGCGACAACCAGCAAGAAGGGAAAGGGGGAAAGGAGGGGGAAAGCAACCGTGAGTACTCATCCAAAGTACTCGCAAGCAAGGATCTATACTACATATGCATGGTATATGTGTAAAGAGGCAATATCGGTGGACTGAACTGCAGAATGCCAGAATAAAAGGGGGATAGCTAGTCCTGTCGAAGACTACGCTTCTGGCAGCCTTCGTCTTGAAGCAATAGAAGAGATTAGTTGGAAGTTAACCAAACAACAACGTAAAGCATAATCCTACCCGTCGATCCTCTCGTCGCCACCAGGCGAGAGAGCGACCACCGGGTTATATCTGTCACTTGTAAGGGTGTGTTTTATTAAGTATCCATTTCTAGTTATCATGAGGTCGGAATACAACTCCGGGTCGTCCTTTTACCGAGGGACACGGCTATTCGAATAGATAAACTTCCCTGCAGGGGTGCACCACATATTCCCCAACACGCTCGATCCCCTTTGGCCGGACACACTTTCCTGGGTCATGCCCGGCCTCGGAAGATCCACACGTCGCAGCCCCACCTAGGCTCAACAGAGAGGTCAGCACGCCGGACTAATCCTAGGCACTCTGGGGTCTGGGCCCATCGCCCAGTGCGCTCCTGCACGTTGCGTACGCGGCCGCGAGCAGACCTAGCAACCCACACGATCACGGCGGTTACGTTAGCGCGGTCCAACACGGCGCGCGCCGCTCAGTCGCTGACGTCAAGAAGGCTTCAGCTGATACCACGACGCCGGGATACCCATAACTACTCCCGCGTAGTTGGTTAGTGCGTATAGGCCAGTGGCTAGACTCAGATCAAATATCCAATCTCGTTAAGCGTGTTATTATGAAGTAAACGCGAACGCCGACCAGGGCCTGGCCCACCTGTCTCCTAGGTGGTCTCAACCTGCCCTGTCGCTCCGCCACAAAGATCCACTCAAAGGGCCGTTGGGACAAAGGTCCTTTCAGCCCCCAATCCGTGAATCACTCGCGGGTACTCTTCGAGCCGACCCGACTTTAGTCACCATTTGTATAGTATGTATATATGTATAGGATAACCCGTGATCACCTCCCGAGTGATCACGGCCCGATAGTATAGCAAGGCAGACTGACAAGAATGCAGGGCCAATGATGATAAACTAGCATCCTATACTAAGTATTTAGGATTGCAGGTAAGGTATCAACAACAGTAGCAACAATGACAGGCTATGCAGCAGAATAGGATTAACGGAAAGCAGTAACATGCTACACTACTCTAATGCAAGCAGTATAGAGGAGAATAGGCGATATCTGGTGATCAAGGGGGGGGGCTTGCCTGGTTGCTCTGGCAAGTAGGGGTCGTCAACAACGTAGTCGGTCGAGGCACCAGCAGCTGCGTCGGTCTCGTAGTCTACCGAAGAGAAGAGGGGGAAGAAACAGTAAACACACGGCAATAATGCAACAGGGATGCATGACATGTCTAAACGCAGGGCCAGGGTGATATACAGCCTAACTAAGCGATTTAGTTAATTTAGGAATTTATTCGGATTTATTTAATTAAAGTTGGACACTATTCATTTATCGAAATCGGTCTAATTGTTCAACGTTCTCATAGCTGCGGGCGTCTGACGGAGATACCGAGGGCGTATCCGGGTTCGTATCGTCGTTCTGAGCAAGTTTCATGTATAAAATATTTTCATCGGAGTTACGGTTTAAAAGATATGATTTTCTAAAGTTTTTATTAATTTCTGAAATTTTAATTAATTATTTAATTCAACATTATCCGAAACAGTGCTGCGATGATGTCAGCATGACATCATGCTGATGTCAGCAGGCGCCCTGACAGGGTGGGTCCCACCTGTCATAGACTGTTAAATTAATTAGGGTTAACTAATTATATTACTGTTTAATTAACACTAATTAGTTAATTAAATTAACCTAATCAGGATTAATTAACTAATTAATTAATTATTTTTATTATTTTTATTTTTATTTCCTTTTTATTAAAACGTTCTGGGGCTGGGCCCCACATGTCAATGGGCCAGGGGGACTTAACGGGCGCTGGGTACGGGTAACGGGCGGGCGAACCCGCTCGAACGGGCACGGGCGATGGGGCGCGCCAGGGCGCCATCGCCGGTCGCGGGAGATGGCCGCGAGGGTGCGCGGCCGGCGGCCACGGCGCGGCTGGAGCCGCGGGGGGGGGAGGACCGGTGGCCGGAGGCGGCGTAGAGGGGCGAGGTGGGACTGGCGGCAGAGGTAGGCGAGGGTGAGGCGCAGGCAGCGCGCGGGGTAGTGAGTAGGGGCCGGCGAGGCAGAGAGGCCTCAGCGGGGCGAGGCGCTGGGCGCGGTGACCGCTGGGCGACGGGCACGGCCGGACGGCGCGGCGCATGGCCAGGGCACGGCCCGACCGCGGTGAGCGCGGGGCCGGAGCGCGCGAGGCGTGGTCACGGCCGGAGCGGAGCAACGGTGGGCGCGGCGGGAGCGCGGCAGGCGAGCGAGAGAGGAGGACCGGGGGCCTCACCGAGGGAGCGTAGGGACGGGGCAGTGGAGCGCGAGGAGGAAGACGGGGACGACGGCGGAGAGGAGAAGCAGGCCGGCGGGGGAGCGCTCCGGCGACGGCGTCCAACGGCAATGGCAACGGGGCGGCGTCGGGCGGCAGGGTCGGGGCGTCGCGGCGACCTCCACCTCTCGATCCCGATCCAATCGGGGGAGAGGGGGGAAGTGGGGGGGGTGGCTGGTTAGGGTTTCCCCCCCCATGGGGATAAGGCAGGGGATGGGGCTGGGCCGGCCAGTTGGGCCAGGTGGGTCGGCCAGCTGGGCCGCCTGGCCCAGTTGGCCAGGGGGGCCTTTTCTTTTCTTTTGTTTTTCTGTTTCTTTTCCCTTTTCTTTACTGTTAAATGTTTAGGCCCCAAATGGTTTTTGTAAAAAGTGTGACCTATTTCATAAATACCATTGCATTATTCCTCAACACCTAAAATTAGTTTGGACAAAACATAATTCCATATTTATTTCAGATTTAATAAATGGTTATTAAATACCATCTTTATCCACTGTTTGAGGTTGTTCGAGTCACTTATCCAATTCCAATGATGTTGGTTTCAATTTTAGAATAGCCTCTGGAATATTTGTTACTTACCTGACATTTTAGTTTCTATGTTGGACAACTTTTATACTCCACTTTCATTTAAATTTGAATTTGACTTAGGAGTTGAAATGCAATATGATGCTAATGATGATTATGCACTATTAATCATGATGACATGGCCTCATCAAAAGGGTGATCTCTGTAGCTTAATACAGGGGGTGTTACAAATCTCCTCCACTACAAGAAATCTCGTCCCGAGATTTAGGAGGTAGAAAGAAACAAAGCGGGGTATTCATCACGAAGACGATCCTCGCGTTCCCAAGTGGCTTCATCCTCAGAATGGTTTGACCACTGAACCTTGAGGAACTTGATAACTTTCTGGCGTGTGCGACGCTCGGCTTGATCGAGAATGCGGACCGGATGCTCTTTATAAGAGAGGTCTTGTTGCAGTTCAAGCAATTCGTGATCTACTCCGCGGATAGGGTCTTTGAAGCAGCGGCGGAGTTGTGATACGTGGAACACATCGTGAACCTGAGAAAGGTTCGGTGGAAGTTCCAACTGATATGCCACTCTACCACGCCTTTCAAGAACAGTGAAAGGACCAATATAGCGAGGAGCTAGCTTGCCCTTGATCCCGAATCGGTGTATACCTTTCATCGGTGTGACTCGAAGATAAGCCTTTTCGCCAGGTTGATAGACCATATCTTTGTGTTTGCGGTCATACTGACTCTTTTGACGTGACTGAGCAGTCTTCAAATGCTCGCGGACAACGCGAACTTGATCTTCGGCAAGTTGGATAATATCCGGACCGAAGAGTGGACGTTCCCCAGTTTCTGACCAATTCAGAGGGGTTCGGCACTTTCGTCCGTACAATACTTCGAAGGGGGCCATCTTCAGACTGGCTTGATAGCTGTTATTGTAAGAGAATTCGGCATATGGGAGAGATTCTTCCCATTTCCTTCCGAAGGATATGACACAAGCTCGAAGCATGTCTTCGAGAACTTGGTTGACTCGTTCAACTTGTCCTTGAGACTGAGGGTGAAAAGCGGTGCTGAAGGACAGATGAATTCCCATAGCTTCTTGGAAACTAGCCCAGAATCTTGAAGTGAATAAGCTGCCACGGTCTGAACTGATAACCAGTGGAATACTGTGAAGTGAAACAATTCTGGACATGTAGAGAGTTGCGAGCTGACTAGCAGTGATCGTCTCTTTGACGGCTAGAAAATGTGCAACTTTGGAAAGTCGGTCAATGACGACAAGAATAGCATCATTACCTTTCTGTGATTTGGGAAATCCAGTGATAAAGTCCATTTCAACATGGTCCCACTTCCATTCAGGAACAGCAATTGGTTGCAGAGTTCCGGCGGGCCTTTGATGTTCTGCTTTGACGCGACGGCAAACATCACATTCAGCAACATAGCGAGCAATGTCTTGCTTCATGTTTGACCACCAGAATCTTTGACGGATGTCTTGGTACATCTTGGTACTGCCGGGATGAATAGACAACGGAGTGTCGTGAGCTTCTTGCATGACCTCCTGAGTCATACCCAGGTTACCTTTAGAGGGGACCACTAGACGACCTTTAAAGAACAATGTGCCAGTATCATCAATAGTGAAGAACGAAGGCCTTCCTTCAGCAAGATAGCGCTTAATCTTGTGGGCTTGAGAGTCATAACCATGCAGCGTCTTGATGCTGTCCACGAGATCTGGTTTAGCAACCAGGGTATTAAGGGAACCCTGGGAAACAACGTGGAGGTTCATTTTGTAGGAACCTTCAGGAGGGGGAGCGAGTGCTCCAGGAGGAACAATGTGGAGATTCAGCTTTCTGAATTCTTCAATAAGCGAAGGTTGAACTTCGTGAAACTGGAGGTGACTGCAATAAGACTTGCGGCTCAAGGCATCGGCCATTACATTAGCCTTGCTAGGGGTATAAGAAATACCCAAGTTAAAATCCGCTACGGTCTCCATCCATCTCTGTTGACGGAGGTTCAGGTCTGGCTGAGTGAACAGATACTTCAGACTTTGATGATTGGTGTAGATCTCGCAACGATTACCGAGAAGGTAATGTCGCCACTGTTTTAGTGCATGGATGACGGCAGCAAGCTCGAGGTCATGTACTGGGTAATTCTCTTCGTGCGGACGCAATTGACGCGAAGCATAAGCAATTACTCTGCGGTCTTGCATTAGGACACCGCCTAATCCTTGACGGGATGCATCACAATAGATGACAAAATCCTTCTGGGAATCAGGAGGGGCAAGCACTGGGGCAGAAGTCAGCTTGTCTTTGAGCGTCTGGAAACTTTCCTGACACTTTTCCGTCCAATCGAACTTGACGCCTTTATGAAGCAGGTTAGTCAGGGGCTTGGCGATCTTGGAGAAGTTCTCGACAAATCGACGACAATAGCTGGCGAGTCCGAGAAAACTTCGAACTTGCTTGACGTTCTTTGGAGGAGCCCAATCAAGAATAGCCTGAACTCGCTCGGGGTTGATGGCAATACCATCCTTGGAGATGACATGCCCAAGGTATGTTACTTCGGGAAGCCAGAATTCACACTTGGAAAACTTAGCATATAGTTGATGCTCTCGAAGTTTTTCCAGAACAAGTCGAAGATGTTCAGCATGTTCCTCTTTGTTCTTGGAGTATACTAGGATATCATCCAAGTAAACCACGACGAACTTGTCAAGGTATTCCATGAATATATAATTCATCAGGCGGGAGAATGTGGCGGGAGCATTGGTTAAGCCGAATGACATGACAGTGTACTCGTATGAGCCATATCGAGTAACGAAGGCGGTCTTTGGGATATCCTCTTCACGAACACGGATCTGGTGGTAACCCAACCTTAAGTCGAGTTTAGAGAACACTGATGAACCCGCCAGTTGATCATACAGATCGTTTATCCGAGGAAGGGGATATTTGTTCTGGATAGTTGCTTGGTTAATAGGACGGTAATCTTGGACCAATCGGTTTGATCCATCCTTCTTCCTGACAAAGAGAGAAGGTGCTCCCCTCGTAGACGTACGACAGCGGAGTAGGCGGCATCATGGACTGCCATCTCAATCGTCACGCCTAATCCGTGAAAAAGGTGTAGCTCGGTGTCTGAGTTGTTCTGCTGATCATAAATCCGAACTTTAGCATAGTACTGTTCCTGGTTGAACTCGCGGTAAACCTCATAAACCAAGTACTCAGGGTACCAACGGTAGCCAAGTCGGGTCATGAGAGCGATCAGGACAGCTGGAAACCCAGGGGTATTACGAGCCCAAGTGCGAAGCACAAGCTGTGTCGTAGGACGCGGTGGAAACAAACGGTCCATCTGAAACAGAGGAAATTCAGGTTTGTCAAACGACAATAAGAGGTTTAACACAACTCGGAGAGAAAGGTTAAACAAAACAATGGAAAGGAAAATGATTATCAGACTAATCAGATCAACGACAGGGAAATCGCACAGATATCCAGCTCTCCGGGTAGACAGAATTTACGAGATCCTAAGTGTCGGCGTTAGTAAACTTCATTTAACCCGAGTAGAAGAGAGATCAGAGTCCCAGAGTATAGACGAGGAATAAAAGATCCTAATACCACCCAGTTGGCAATGTGGGCCCGTAAGCCACACAGCCAAGTTAGTAAAACGGTTTCCTTTGTCTAGACTCAACTTCGGCCAAGGAATTGGAAAGGGGGATTCCTTCAGGCAGTCGGCTCTGATACCAACTTGTGGCGCCCCCGGCTCGATCGTACACTAATCATGCACGCAAACGTGTACGATCAAGATCAGGGACTCACGGGAAGATATCACAACACAACTCTAAAACATAAATAAGTCATACAAGCATCATATTACAAGCCAGGGGCCACGAGGGCTCGAATACAAATGCTCGATCATAGACGAGTCAGCGGAAGCAACAATATCTGAGTACAGACATAGGTTAAACAAGGTGCCATAAGATGGCTAGCACAAACAGGGATACAACAGATCGAACAGGCACAGGGCCTCCTGCCTGGGATCCTCCTAACTACTCCTGGTCGTCGGCGTCCTGGACGTAGTAGTAGGCTCCGTCCTGGTGGTAGTAGTCGTCGCAGGTGGCGTCTGGCTCCTGGGCTCCAGCATCTGGTTGCGACAACCAGCAAGAAGGGAAAGGGGGAAAGGAGGGGGAAAGCAACCGTGAGTACTCATCCAAAGTACTCGCAAGCAAGGATCTATACTACATATGCATGGTATATGTGTAAAGAGGCAATATCGGTGGACTGAACTGCAGAATGCCAGAATAAAAGGGGGATAGCTAGTCCTGTCGAAGACTACGCTTCTGGCAGCCTTCGTCTTGAAGCAATAGAAGAGATTAGTTGGAAGTTAACCAAACAACAACGTAAAGCATAATCCTACCCGTCGATCCTCTCGTCGCCACCATGCGAGAGAGCGACCACCGGGTTATATCTGTCACTTGTAAGGGTGTGTTTTATTAAGTATCCATTTCTAGTTGTCATGAGGTCGGAATACAACTCCGGGTCGTCCTTTTACCGAGGGACACGGCTATTCGAATAGATAAACTTCCCTGCATGGGTGCACCACATATTCCCCAACACGCTCGATCCCCTTTGGCCGGACACACTTTCCTGGGTCATGCCCGGCCTCGGAAGATCCACACGTCGCAGCCCCACCTAGGCTCAACAGAGAGGTCAGCACGCCGGACTAATCCTAGGCACTCTGGGGTCTGGGCCCATCGCCCAGTGCGCTCCTGCACGTTGCGTACGCGGCCGCGAGCAGACCTAGCAACCCACACGATCACGGCGGTTACGTTAGCGCGGTCCAACACGGCGCGCGCCGCTCAGTCACTGACGTCAAGAAGGCTTCAGCTGATACCACGACGCCGGGATACCCATAACTACTCCCGCGTAGTTGGTTAGTGCGTATAGGCCAGTGGCCAGACTCAGATCAAATATCCAATCTCGTTAAGCGTGTTATTATGAAGTAAACGCGAACGCCGACCAGGGCCTGGCCCACCTGTCTCCTAGGTGGTCTCAACCTGCCCTGTCGCTCCGCCACAAAGATCCACTCAAAGGGCCGTTGGGACAAAGGTCCTTTCAGCCCCCAATCCGTGAATCACTCGCGGGTACTCTTCGAGCCGACCCGACTTTAGTCACCATTTGTATAGTATGTATATATGTATAGTATAACCCGTGATCACCTCCCGAGTGATCACGGCCCGATAGTATAGCAAGGCAGACTGACAAGAATGCAGGGCCAATGATGATAAACTAGCATCCTACACTAGGCATTTAGGATTACAGGTAAGGTATCAACAGATGTAGCAACAGTGTCAGGCTATGCATCAGACTAGGATTAACGGAAAGCAGTAACATGCTACACTACTCTAATGCAAGCAGTATAGAGGAGAATAGGCGATATCTGGTGATCAAGGGGGGGGGGGCTTGCCTGGTTGCTCTGGCAAGTAGGGGTCGTCAACAACGTAGTCGGTCGGGGCACCAACAGCTGCGTCGGTCTCGTAGTCTACCGAAGAGAAGAGGGGGAAGAAACAGTAAACACACGGCAATAATGCAACAGGGATGCATGACATGTCTAAATGATATGCCGGGGTGATATACAGCCTAACTAAGCGATTTAGTTAATTTAGGAATTTATTCGGATTTATTTAATTAAAGTTGGACACTATTCATTTATCGGAATCGGTCTAATTGTTCATCGTTCTCATAGCTGCGGGCGTCTGACGGAGATACCGAGGGCGTATCCGGGTTCGTATCGTCGTTCTGAGCAAGTTTCATGTATAAAATATTTTCATCGGAGTTACGGTTTAAAAGATATGATTTTCTAAAGTTTTTATTAATTTCTGAAATTTTAATTAATTATTTAATTCAACATTATCCGAAACAGTAATTGATGACGTCAGCATGACATCATGCTGACGTCAGCAGTTAATTAAGTTAATTACTAATTACTGTTTAATAACATAATCAGTTAATTAGATTAATCCTAATTAGGATTAATTAAATAATAATTAATTATGTTTAATTATTTAATTATTTATTTTATTTCTATTTTCTTAAAACTGTTTCTGGGCCGTGGGCCCATTCGTCAGCGTCACAGGGGGTCGGGCCCCACGGGCAGTTGGCCACGGGGCAGGACATGTCCGGGGCGTGACCCCTTTCGGGAACCGGACATGTCCGGTGCCAAAGGGGACGGCACGGAGAGGCAGTGGCCGGGGCCGACCGGGGAGCGGGAGAGCAAGAAGCAAAAGGGGGGACCGGAGGCGGGCGGACGGGCCAGGAGAGGGCACCCAGCGCGGGGAACCAGAGAAACCGATGGGACTAGAATCCCACTCAGGGACGGAGAGCCGGGGAGGAAGACTGGAGAGAGGGCGGAGCGAGAGCGAGGCGAGCGCGGGGGGGGAGGAAGAGGGAGGGTGGACGAGAGGGGTAGGAAGACGGCGCGAAAGAGAGAAGAGGGAAGTGGGGAGGAGAGACGAGCGCGTGCGGCAGAGGGGCGAGATGACGTGAGCGACGGGCCGTGCGAGAGCAGAGAGGGGGGGAGAGGCCGCAGAGGCCTCAAAGCGGATCCGTAGGGAAGGGAGTGGGCGCAGCGGGGTCGGGGTGGTCGACGGGGACGACGGCGATGGGGAGGCACGGCCGGCGGGGACAAGGCGGCGACGTAGACGAGGCAGACCGGCGAGGGAGAGCACGGGTGGTGGACGTGTGAGGCGAGGGAGAGGGGCGGCGCGTCGGGCGCGTCGGGGGCGACGGCGTCGTGAGGGAGCAGGCCGGCGAGGGAGAGCGGGATCCGGGCGGCGGGTCCAACGGCGACGGCGAGGCGGCGCGGTCGTCGCCGCGACCGAGGGACGGGGTCGTTCCCGCGATCCCGATCCCGATCTGGATCGGGAGGTGGGGGCTGACGAGGGGGAGGGGCGGACGGGGCGGCGTCGGCGAGCGGCGTCGGCGACGAGGGGACGGGATCGGTGGATCCCGATCCGGGGGGGGGGGAGGAGAAAAACGAGGGGAGGGGGGAATCGGGTAGGGTTAGGGTTTGGCCGGGGGGTGGCCGGCTAAGTAGGCGCCGGCTGGGCCGGCCTGGCGGCCGGTGGCTTGCGGGCCGAGGCCCAGTCGGGGGGGGGGGGTTCCTTTATCCTTTTCTGTTTTTTTTTTCCTTTTTTATTCTCTTTTCTCTACTGTTAAATGTTTAGGCCCCAAATGGTTTTTGTAAAAAGTGTGACCTATTTCATAAATACCAGTGCATTATTCCTTAACACCTAAAATTAGTTTGGACAAAACATAATTCCATATTTATTTCAGATTTAATAAATGGTTATTAAATATTATCTTTATCCACTGTTTGAGGTTGTTCGAGTCACTTATCCAATTCCAATGATGTTGGTTTCAATTTTAGAATAGCCTCTGGAGTATTTGTTATTTATCTGACATTTTAGTTTCTATGTTGGACAACTTTTATATCCCACTTTCATTTAAATTTGAATTTGACTTAGGAGTTGAAATGCAATATGCTGCTAATGATGATTATGCACTATTAATCATGATGACATGGCCTCATCAAAAGGGTGATCTCTGTAGCTTAATACAGGGGGTGTTACACCAAAACAGAGAATAAAAAAGCTCAAAAAAGAGTTGGAAAAGCTGCGAAGAGGACCTATGAATGTGGATTCCCAAGCACGACAAAAAGAGATTTTGGTCCTTATTGAAAATTTGCCGGAACAAGAGGAGATTTATTGGGTACAGCGTAGTCTTGCAAATTGGTTATTGCATGCGGACCGAAACACTTCTTTCTTTCATAATGCGGCAACAACTAGAAAGAAAAGGAATCAGATCAAAAGATTGCTTGGGGACGACGGAGTCTGGGTGCAAGGTATGGAGATGAAGGATTATATAGAAGGGTATTTTTCAAAACTCTTCATGTCATAAGTCTCTCAACCTAACCCGGAAGTTCTCTCTCTTGTCAAAAGGAAAGTGACAGATGAAATGAATAAGGTCCTCATGGCCCCATATACGGCAGAGGAAGTTAGGAAAGCCTTATTTGATATTGGTGATTTAAAAGCGCCGGGTCCAGATGGTCTACACGATGTTTTTCATAAGAGATTTTGGTCTATGTTGGGAGATGACCTGATAGAAGAGGTCCTCCAGGCGGTGAATAAATGTTCGATACCGGCGGGATGGAATGATACTGCAATTGTCATGATCCCAAAGGATAACTCTCCAGAAAAGTTCACTCAGTTTAGACCTATTAGTTTATGCAATGTGGTGTACAAGGTTATTTCAAAAATGATTGCAGCGCGTTTGAAATTAATTCTGTCAGACATTATCAGCCCAACTCAGAGTGCTTTTGTTCCCAGGAGACTGATCACAGATAATATTTTAGTAGCATATGAGTGTTTCCACAAAATTAAAAAGAAAAGAATGGGGAGGGAGGGGTTGTGTGCTATCAAGTTGGACATGCACAAAGCTTATGACCGAGTGGAATGGCCTTTCTTAAAAGCAATTTTGTTGAATCTGGGTTTCAAGGAAAACTGGGTGAATTTGATTATGCAATGTGTGTCCTCTGTGGAGTATAGGGTTCGGTTTAATGCAGAGGAGACTGATAGCTTCAAACCCACTAGAGGGCTAAGGCAGGGGGGCCCCCTATCCCCCTATTTGTTCTTGTTATGCACGGAGGGCCTGACGGCCCTTTTAGCAAATGCAGAGGAGAGGGGAAAGATCTCGGGCATAAAGGTTAGCAGGGAAGCACCTTCAGTTTCCAATCTTTTGTTTGCGGATGATTCGTTGATCCTCATGCGAGCAAATGCTACGAACGCGGAGGCTCTTAGAGCAGTTCTGGATTCTTACTGTGCCGCTTCGGGGCAAAGGGTGAGTGTCAAAAAATCCAGTTTATTTTTTAGTCCCAATACGAAAGTGGAGGACAAAGTGCAAATATGTACAATTTTAAATATTATGACTGAGGCCCTTAATGATAAATATTTGGGATTACCAGCCAATGTGGGCATGGACAAAAGCGATTGTTTTCAGTTCTTGATTGATCGTATTATTATGAAGATTAGTGGATGGAAAGAAAAGTTGTTATCAGCTGGTGGAAAGGAAATTTTGCTTAAGTCTGTTGTTCAAGCTATCCCAACATATGCGATGTCTGTCTTTAAAATTCCTAAAAAAAATTGCAAAGGAATCATAGACGCGATGTCGCAATTCTGGTGGGGTGACGAGGACAATCAGAAAAGGATGCACTGGATGGTGTGGTGGAAGATGTGTGTCCCAAAAGACCAAGGAGGAATGGGTTTCCGTGATATACACTGCTTTAACCTGGCCTTGTTAGCGAAACAAGCTTGGCGTCTCTTGGATAATTCTGAATCGTTATGTGCAACAATCCTAAGAGCCAAGTATTTGCCGGAGGGCGATTTGATGAGCACAGTACTAAAAAAGGGCTCCTCTTTTACTTGGCAAAGCATTATGGCGGGAGTGGATTCTCTCAGGAATGGATATATATGGAGAGTGGGAATAGGAGAAAATATTGACATATGGAGAGATGCATGGATCCCAAATTGTGCAGATAGGAAAATTATTACACCTAGACGAGGGAATCTCCTAACGAAAGTTTCTGATCTTATTGACCCAGTTACGAATTGTTGGGATGAAGAGTTGGTGAGACAAATGTTGTGGCCAATTGATGCTCATAGAGTCCTAGCGATCCCGATCCCTATGCACAATATGCCGGATTTTATTGCTTGGAGCTATACCAAAAACGGTTTATTCACTGTTTGATCAGCTTATGTGGAGGAATGGAACAAACAACATGGGAGGAAATTGGAATATTCAAATGGCATGGGTAGAAGTAAGGTTAATCCTATTTGGGATAAGATCTGGAAATTAGCTTGTCCAGCGAAGGTTAAAAAATTTATTTGGAGGACGCTTCACGGGACTCTACCGTCTCGCATTACACTAGCCAACAGACATATAAAAACTCAACCAGTCTGCCCAGCATGTTTGGATGGACCGGAGGACACGAAACATGTGTTGTTTCTGTGCCAGAAGGCAAAATAAGTGTGGGAACATATGGGGTTGTATGAAGTGGTAAAAAAAGCCTGTGTCATTGATCGTGCAGGAGAGGCAGTCCTTGAATTCTTACTCCTCATGCCTGATCATGAACTACCTATCTTGGTCTCTCGGAATGCACGGGAACTGATCACTATAGCTACATGGTATTTATGGTGGAATAGACGGAAGCTAATCCATGAGGGTAAGTCTCAAGAGGCGTCCCAAACCTCGATGGGGATTCGGGCTATAACAACGAATTATGTAATGGCCCAATCACCTAAAGCAAAGAGGAAGACTGAAGGATGGTGCATACCTCCCATGGGGTTTGTTAAATTGAATGTGGATGCTTGTTTTGATCATGATCAGCTAAGGGGCACAGCGGGTGCTGTTATCAGAGACGACAAAGGAAACTACATAGTAGGTGGTAACTGGAAGATTCAGTACTGTACGGATGCTCTAACAGCGGAGGCGTTAGCACTCAGGTTTGGTTTAGGTTTGGCGCAAAGGGCAGGCTGCAATCGTCTCATTATCAATTCTGATAATATGGAAGTCATTGACATAATGAAGAACGGAGGACAGTCAGCGGGAGCGGCGGCTGCAATTTTTTAGGACTATTTTTTTATGGCCTGTGATTTTCCTCACACCAGTTTTGAACATTGTAATAGAGAAACGAATAAAGTAGCTGATGAGCTTGCTAAATTAGCAAAATGTTCCATGACTAGGGATTGGATAGAGGAGCCCATGGAAAATCTTGTAACTCTCCTTATAGACGATGTAACCATTATTTCTAATTAATAAAGTTCAAGTTGTTTAAAAAAAAAAATTGTGCCATGTTGAACTACTCGGTGTTGTCTTATTGCTACCTATTTTACTATGTCAAACCTATTTGATATGTTGAACTTATTTGACATGTCGATTTGCTACCTATAATGTGTAAGATCATCATATTTTCATATGCAAACTGTCGGGGCCGGATTTCGAGAACACAACATCCCAGACATTAACCCCTCGTGTCATCACCAGCCCCAGGATTACTGTTACTGGTGGACACATCCTTGTTACAGATTACCAAGCTATTACAAGAATTGGATACAAGACCATAAAGGTCTAATGATACAACAATAATATCTGGTGACGGGTGATGAAAGCGACTCGTGGTTCTCCAACGTCGATGGGGCTCCAATCCCGCAGGAACGACTGACCTGGATAATTCCTATCCCGCATGGCTGCTATCCTAGGCTCCGCACGGACATCGTTGTGGTACTCCTCGGTGAAATCCTGACCTGGCCAAGTAAATAGCCAGGGACAAGCCAGTGAGTATGTTGGAATGTACTCGCAAACATTATGAACAAATGATATACCGAATGCAGCAGATAATATATGGTCATGAAGAACTAGACTATATACGTATGCTCATGCTGAACTATATTAAAGGCATGCTGACAGGTATTAAATCATGGCATGATAAAATATTAGCATGTGCAGAGTAATGAGAATATAAAATGTTAGTGACAAACAAAGAAAGTTAATGGAGAATCGGGCGAGACAGGACCGCCCGAGAATCCAGAAGAAGGTAAAAGAAATGCCAGTCGGGTGCCTAAAAGGAGAATCGGGCGAGACAGGACCGCCCGAGAATCCAAGCGACGCCACGAGAGGTCTTGAAAAGAAATGCCAGTCGGGTGTCAAAAAGCTGACCCCAAGGTCGGTCTTGAAAAGAAATGCCAAACGGGTGTCTAAAAGGAAATTCGGGAGAGACTGGACCGCCTGAAAATCCAAGCGACGCCACTAGAGGTCTTGAAAAGAAATGCCAAACTGGTATCTACAAGAGAGTCGGGCGAGACAGGACCGCCCGAGAACTCGAGAGACGCCTCGTAAGGTCTTGAAAGTAAAACTGAATGTCCGGGATAGTCTAGCCAGCCCCTGAGACACTCAAAAAATAAAAATAAAATAACATGGTTAGTCCACAGTAATATTCTCAATCATAATCATATTCAAAATAACATTCATAGTGGCAATAATCATCCTGCAAAAATGACTCCTGCACAGTTTATTTATTTCCTCCGAAGACCGACACTTGACCAACCCAGACTGTAGTCCTTAACCGCGGACACGGCTATTCGAATAGGTATAACTCTGCAGAGGGTGTACTTTTTACCCACGTGCATGGGATTCCTTTAGTCAGCACCGTGGCACTGGCTAATTCCCACTACGGTCTTTCGATTGAAAACACACCTGACCAGCACACACCAGCTTAACTCTTCTGCTGCCAGGAATCACCCAAAACAACAGTTAAGTAAAACTCTAAGTGGGAATGCTACAACCTCCAATAGCATGGGATCACTATTTATACACGCGGATTACAAGGATATCTTTCCTCTCGGCAACAACTGGAAACACCCATGCCCCCGGACCAAGTGGCATGCCTACCAGTGGCCACTGGTATCTTCCACTGTGTCCTCTCTGTACGGTGTGTGCACGGAAAGGGGTTAATAACTTACTAAACCATACCCCACCTGTGGCAGGGATAAGTGGCAGCACGAATCAAGTATGGGGGTTACCGGAACAAGACTCGATCTACGATCGACTCAGGAGGCTTAAGTATTTCCTGCAGTGGTAACACCATAAACTATCCTTTCAACAGCAATATCAAAACAGGGCCACAACCCTTGCATGCTCCAACATGCATAACCAACAAAGCATGGTCACGCTCCAACGTGATCACCCTTTTGTCGGTAACGGTATTTTACTTATGCCTGCTCCTGCAAGTTAGTCATGACAAGCACACGATGCACGGTACGATGAAATATGCCAACTCTACATGCATGCAATTTTTATTTGAATTCAACCTATGCATGACTCATATATTCTTGCAAACATTTAACCATGCAATCACCATATCAAGTGTTCAAGATGCTTGCCTTGAGTATGCAGAAATATTGAGTGTACTCCAAAAGTTTGAAATATTTATCTCCCCTCCATTTCCTATTTTCAAAAATATTTAAATTACCACATATAGCAACAACAGCGCCAAAAAGTTGTCTGGAAAATTTTGACATAAAAACTAAAATAAACTAGTTGAAATATAAGGAATTACAGAAAAAGAATCAATTTATTTGGAGTTCATATGATTTACTTATGTAATTTCAAAGTTGAAATAAATGATTAAATGGACTATTTAATAGACCCAACAAAAACTAAGCCAAGGAAAAATGTTCACCCTAGCTAGTTTAATAGAGCATAATTTTGGGACTCTACAGAAATTTGAATCATCAATTTTGGACTAGAAATGGTTGCTGTGGAATTTAATTGCGACTACTGGAAAGGAAAAAAGAAAAAGCGATAGAGACGCGCCTTGAGCGCTACTTAGCCGAGTGGTGTCACTGGGCCGGCCCAGCTGCTCGGCCGCTCCAGTAGAGAGGCGAGGAGAGGCTGACGACCGGGCCCCGCTTGTCGGGTTTGACCCAGACCAAGCTGGTCTTCTCCCTCCACTGACCGTGGCCTCCGGCGAACCTCGCCGGCGTACGGCGGATCTTCTTTGGAGGCCGAGCTCATGGGCGTGCTCAGCGAGGCCAGGCGGTCCTCCTGAGGTAGGGTATGGCCGGCGGGAGGCCCTACCTCGCCGGCGGTGAGGTTTCCCGCGGGGCTCCGACGAACAGTGGTGGCGATGATTGTAACTCCCTTTTGTGGCGATGCTAAGCTTCGAATTGAAGCGCGCATCTACTGCGGAGGAGGATGAAGATGCTATGGGTGAAGATTGAGAGGGGAGGGTGGTCTATCAAAGACGGACGCCTTCGGTCAGTGGCGGCGGCATTTCTGCCGGAAGCGGAGAAGAAGACCATCCCGTGCTTGGTTGAGTGGTCGGGCGGCCGATTTGGCATGTGTGTGTGTGGTGAGGTGCAAGGCCGGGCTCAGGGTGAGTTTTATAGCCGCAGCCAAGGTCGGTTCCAAGGCGGCCATCCAACCGGAGTTCGCCACGGCGGCGGAAGCCATTATTGCGCCGGCAAGGTGGTTGTGGCGGTGGCCGTGGTCGGTGGGGAGGCCGGTGCAACGGATGGGCTTGGGTAGGTGGTGGTTATGGTCGGGGACGGCTGGCGGCTTCGGATAGCTCGGGTGGTGCCGTGCCCGAGCAAATGATGGCGGCGGCGGCTTGGGACGGCGGTGGTCGGCGCTAGGGGACGGGAAAGGATGTCGATCGAGCTGCTGGATTGGCCATGAAGCTTACTGGAGAGGCTTGCGTGCAGGGCAGCAGCAGGAAGAGCAGTACAGGGCAGTGCCGACGTCTGCAAAACATGCGCTCCGGCCACGCTATGGACATGCACGAAAGGTGCTCAACGAAATGCCAGGGGTAGCTACGTTGATCCAATCAAGCTGATTTTTGGCATGGTGGTGCTAGCATGGATGGTGGTGATGATGGACATGCTGGTTTGGCCAGGAGAGCAAGTGTCCGATGCAAGTTAGAAAAGTGCAAAGTTTCTGACATGCACATGAGGTGCTTGATGAAATGCTAAGGCTATCTAGGCATTTTTGTTGCCTATGAAAATTTCCAGAATGATGTCTCATTAGATGGTAAAGGGAATGGCAGGGTTGGTTTGACCAAAAGAAAAACTTGCTAGTGCAAGTTTTACTGGAATTCATTTCTGGACAGAAACTACAGGAGGTTATTTGGTGGCTTTATAAAATTCATATAGGGTTGAGCTTGTGGAGTTAAAGATTTGGTTGGAAGTAATATAGGTGGGAAAATTTTCAGAATTAATGAAGCAATTAAAATGAGGTTGTAGTTGTAAACTAGAAATGGGACAGAATTGAAAAGTGGATGGTTCACTCAAAATTTTCAAAACACCAAGTTGGGTTTTTGCTTAAAAGTGATCTGTAGGCATCACATGACCTCTCATAATTTTTGAAGAATTTTAAAAGAATTATTTAAAGTAGTTGTAGTGCAATAGAAGCAATTAAAGTATTGAAAATGCTATTTAAAAGAATTGTTTTGGGGTAATTTTTATTATGAAAATAATTTCTACTGTTATTAAACTATAAATGATATGATTACGAAAACTACCCAGGGCCACAATATTATTTCCACAAATTCCTATATGGAGGGAAGAATTTTGAATAAGAGGAAACGGAGAGTGCTCTGAAATTAATAAAAGACCTAATATAATTTAAAATTTTATTTCTTGCCAAATTTTACTTAGTAAAAATGTGGTTAAAATTTTGGGAGAGTTCTTGTCAAATTTTGGGAGACCTAATATAACACAAACACTATTTACTACTGTGTGTTCATCTGTCAGTCATATTTGTAATTCAAATGGTCAAGTTCTTGTACAAAAATTAGGGAGAGAGGACCCTATTGTCAGGAACCGCGGCGGTAGGTTCTCACAGCTTACCGTCAGGTACCCTGGCGGTAGGATGTGAGAATCTACCACAAAAAAAATACCATATTCTCTGTTCCAGAACACTGTCGCGCCCGGCACACCCTACCGCCGCGGCGGGTGGCGGTAGGATGTGAAAACCTACCGCAAAAAAAAAAGAACCATTTTCTGTCACAGCAAGCTGGCGCTCGCGCAGGCCTGACACACCCTACCGCCGCGGGGGGTGGCGGTAGCTTTAGCTACCCTCCCGCCGTCTGCCCCGGCGGTAGAGCAGTTAGGACACGTCAGGCTGCAAATGGCTGGTTGACGGAGGCTGCCGTTACCCTACCGCCTGGGGGCATGGCGGTAGCCTGTTCTACCCTACCGTCATGGGGCCCGGCGGTAGGAAAATGGTCAGATCCCGAATAGATTTCGAACCGGGGTCAGATCCTGCTAAACTACGCCAAAAGGTCAAAACACGAAAATTAGCCACCCCTTGATGATGCTCCGACATTTCCATCCAAATAACGGATATGTTTAACTAATACACCATGTCATGTTTGACAAGCTCTTGACGGTGAGCCTACAGATGATCATTTGTTGTTTGTTATTGCTGCATGTCAACGGTGCACCAATGAAATGGTCGGCGAGATGGGCGAATTGCTATGGAGGCTAGTGGGCGACACAGTGCTCAGGTTGACAGATGCTTGGCTGAGGACCAAAAGTTGGCTGGCCACCCGGCACAAGACGGGCATCAGCTCCTGCCACCTCACGCCGTGAAAAGAAAGAGGTTCTGTGCCACATTTCGGGGATGGGGTAGCTGAAAGCCGGCGACGACGAGGAGTGTGGTTGCACACGGCGGATTTGTGATTCCTAGCCGCCGTTGGGCGTCCTTGGGGATTGGGGAGTGACGGGGTAGGGGAGCGCACGCACGAACCCCAGCCCAAAGCTGAAGAAACCGCAGACCACTGACCACTCCGTGCCCATTACCGGCGTGGCAAGGCCCACCGCGTGTGGAGATTAAAGACTGAATGGTCATGGACTGTGGTGGCCGGAGCCTGCGGCAATAACTTGGCACGACGACGACCAGCCTTTGTCTCTCCGGGTCAGACTCAGTGGCATGCAATGATCGGCCGCCATTGCGGTTGGCTGCATCGTGGACCTCACAGTGATTGGCTTAACGTGTTTCAGTCTTAATTTTTTTTGTGGAGTGGTCGCTCCTACGTAGACAGACATAAATTGCTCGTTTCGTCCTGCATTCTCGACTTTGTCTGATTACAGGGGAAGCACGCATTCTCAACTTTGATTTCATCACAGGGGTATCCTAGAGTTTGGGCCGTGGATTTTGGATGGCTTCAGCTTGCATTTTCGTGATGGGCTGGGCTGTCTGTGGTATGACAAAGTGTTGCCTTCAACAACAACGAAAGAATTCGCTCAAAGAAAAAACAACGAAAGAAAGGGTATCCGCTCAAAAAAAAAAAAACCCGAAAGAAAGGGTATGGTATATCAAACATGATCGAAAATTAATTTCAAATAAAAATAATGATCATAAATTTCCCTAAACGGAAAATCTCATTTCCCGCTCGTTGTGGGGGTAATTTATTCGGAAGTGAATCCCTCTACTCTAATACATCTTGCCTTCCGTATTCCATAAAGATATACAAAGTGTATAGGATCATTTGCTAGGATTAATCATTTCGTAAAATGACTATCTCATTATTTCTTGGTTGTCTATTACAACAAGATTTGCCCGACTACGTTGAGGGAGGGGAACGGCGGCGCCTTCGACGCTCCAATGGTTGTAGTCATCGCTAGATGGTCTACAGACATGGTTCTAACCTTTGTTACTTCTCGTGTTCTTTGTATTGTCAATATGTGAAACATGCACCCTTGATGTAGAGAGAATTCCTTATTTGGTCTTTTCTTAAAATTTGATTTCCTTTTTGGTCTAATAAACTTTTTTCTTCCCTGTTTGACACTTAAACTTCATTTTGCGCCTCATATGACACTTTCATCCAGAGGTGTTAACTAGTATGTGCAAAGACAATTTTGCCACTGAGGGTAGTATGTCACAAAAAAGGTAGAGAAGGCATTTCATCATATTATTATAATATTATTATTAGTCATATGAATACTTTTTGTTAGAATTAACCATGATAAGAAGACATTGTCCGGCTCGGACTGATGCAATCACCAAATAGATCGATTAGGACTCGCATAACTAGCTTTTACTGCCATATATATGCGTGTAATCTACTCAGATTAATTAATACAAAGATATTCAATCGCACCTGTCGCCACCAAATCTCGGCCTTCCGAGTTAGTACTGGCGGAGTTGATCGCTAGCTTATAGCCTATTTAAGCTAGCTACCCGTGCGTGAGGTTCCGACTGAAATCCAGCCACCTGCGTGCCTGCCTGCTTCGCGTTGTATACGTGCGTGTACATCACGAGAGAATCGATCCAGCTTCCTGTCTACTTGCTTGTTGTGTACTATCTCCGTTTCTAAATATAAGTCTTTCTAAATATTTCAATACGAACTACATACGAATGTATGTAGACATATTTTAGAATGTACATTCACTCATTTTGCTCCGTATGTAGTTCATATTGGAATCTCTAAAAAGACTTATATTTAGGAACAAAGAGAGTAGCATGTTTACGCTTGATTGGCCGGAAAGCAATCGGCGTCCGAAGCAATCGGCGTCCGTAGCTCTCGTACGAGCGTGTCTCGCCAAAAAATACACAGCGATTGTAGCCTCGAGGTCAGGCCTATGCCAACACTTCTTTATTTACTTATTCAAATAAGACAAAATATATCACATTACCGTTGTGTTTGCATCTAAATAATCTGTTCACAAACTACACTGGGGTTAAAACGGTCTTTTTAGGTTAGACTTAGGCCCCCTTTGTTTGAGCTACAGATTCTTGAGAATCAGCTATGGCTTGGATTGTGAGAATCAGCTGCAGCTGCAGATTTTGAGAATTAGAAGCTGGCCGTTTGTTTGCTTGGCTTCAGAAAAACTAGAAGTGCTATGAAATGTCTGCAACACCCCTGAATCACAGCCACTATCCGCTATCCAGCGCCAGCAGTAGGGCAGTTGCCAACTGATGTAGCAGTGCAACAGCGCCGGGAACCTTGACCCGGTGGTGAATCAACAGGGAGACGAGGGAGGAGGGGCAGCGGAGAATGGTTGATCTGGGAGGGGTGGCATGGATGGACCTACCGGCGCGGGCAGTGAAGGTGGAACTCGGGTAGCTAGGTGGAGGTCGGGTTGGAGCCGCTTGGATCCATCTCCTTCGCCGCCGGTAGGAGATTGGGGGCGGCACGGGTGCAGACTGGGAACGGCGGCAAGGGTGGGGATTGGGGGCGGCGGCACAGATGGATGTAGGGGACGGTGGCGTGCCAGAGCTCATGGCCGTATGAAGGAGCGTAGGTACACGGAATATGGGAGGGGGCAGCGCTGGAGAGGCAAAGGCGCCTGGAATATAGGGGGCGGCGGCGCTGCAGGAGATCCCCCGTCTCTGTTCTGTTGGCTGGGAAAGAACAAGGTGGAGGAGAACATGGCGTTGGGGGAAATTGGTGTGGGCAGTGGCATTTCTAGCGTAATAACGGGGAGAACTCGGTCTATTCTGGAACCAGGGTAAGTGGCACCTCAGGAATCTCGAGAATCAGCAAATTCGCTGCTTCTGGATTGCATGTCAGCGTAGTTAAATTTCCAAAGCCGATTCTTGAAAGCTAAGATAGAAATCCGGGTGTTTGTTTGAGATTCTGATTTTGGATGTGTTAGAATCTGTGAATCTGTAGCTAAAGCCCAAACAAAGGCCACCTTAACACCGTTACTAGCCAAAACCGACAGAAATATCACATAGGGAACAAAATGAAATTTGCATGCCAAAAAGGGGAGAAAACAAAAAATTGGGCCAAATAGGGAACCAAACTTTAAGAAAGGACACCACTGTATTTCCTGATGTTGGGAAGGTTCTTCTCACGTTTTTTTCTTTTCTATGTGTTGGCTGTCAATTTTACAAGCATTCTTTTCTTTTATGTTTTTTTGCTTCTCTTTTCTATTTCCTTTTCCATTTTTAAATTTCGAGCATGTATTACCAATTTTTGAGCATGTTATAAATTTCAGAGTATTTTTAAAATTCGTAGAGAATAATATTCATGATTTTTTAAATCACGATCATTTTTAAAAAATATAGGAAATTATTATAGCATAAACCTGGAATTTAAAAAAAAAACTGACTGGAAAAAATCGTTAGCACCCTTAGCGTGACATGGGCCACGGCCCAGTGTGCATTATGGCAACATTTCGGCGCTTAAGGCGCAGAATAGGAGGTTCTGCCATTGGCAGAACAACTTCCCACCCGTCTGCTCTGATCAAAGTAGTTTGACGATCTGCAAGGTACACGAAGGTTTGATGTTTCATGCACTGAAATATACTACCACCGAGGGTTTTGTATACTTTTTCGTGGAACCTCAAGGTTCTGTATAAGATCTTCATCCGGACTAGTACCGTGCAGTGTTGGAACTTGAATATACTACTGCTTATTTTGCTCGAAGCAACTTCCCACATGTTACCATGATTGTATCTACCGGCAAGAGGAATCATGCAGCCACAAATTTGTTCATTCAAAAGTGAAAAAGATGGATCCTAGCAGCTTCAGCTTTTCCCGGTCTCCGAGACGCTGAGACGATGCTCCATGTTGGGCTGTACTGTTGGCTGGGTGTCTTTTTTCAGAGAACCTACAAGGGACAACGAACGCCTCCGCCTGCATCCGGTGCCGGGTACTGGTGTCGTCCATCATCCTTGGCGTCACAGAAGATTTTTCCCGCGTAGCTTCTGTTTCTGGTTTACTCCAGGACGTCACGACTTCACGGGTTCAGACCTACTCCTCTGATCCTACCTACCAAGTTCGTACCAACCCAGAACTAGCTAGGCATATCACGCGAGAGACGCAAAGAGATGCCGGCGGTTGAGACTTGAAGGAAAATGCCATCATCACACGACCTGGATACCCAGTTTCGTCAAGCTTTGGTTGGTTTTTGCTACCCAATTTCGATTCGGTTTCGACATGAAGTGCAACTCTGAGACGCTGCATTCATGACGAGGTCAAGAGGCCAATACTAACATCCTTGTCGATTGTCATTCAACAGACAATGCAGTACGCCATACATCCTTGCCACCGCCTGCGGACATCATGACGGTTGACGGGGCAAGGTTCAGATCAGTCGGCACCAGATGACCAGCGGAATTTTGGCTTTGGAGCCACGGGGCACTGAAAGGAAACGGCAGGGCATGGCAACAGATAAGAAACGTTTTACCTGATATATGGCACTGCCTGTCACTGAGCTGCTATCGTGAAGCAAGACACTGCTAGCGCGCATGTGTAACACATCACGTTGGCTTAACTTATAAAACTGGAGAAATGGCAACGTCTTAATGGCAGAGCAAGGGTCCTCTTCGGGGCCACGAGCACCAACCACATATATACTTGGTGTGCAAAATATCAAACGGGCCAGGAGGACAAGGAACGCCCAGCGAAACTGGGCAAGAAGACATCCACATACACTCGCACTGAATTTTATAGGCAAATGTCATGCAGGACCTAGCTACAGGTCGGCGTGGGGCGTTCAGCGGGCACGTCCCCGTGAGTTTTCTTCAAGCTCCATAATGCATATCCAATTATCCATAGACTATAGAAACGGGTCCGGGAAATAATGCACTCGAGATGAGAGCGACGGCTAAGATGCTGGTCCCTCGACCATCAGTTTTGAAATCTGATCAGAAATGAGGTAGGAGTAGTAGCACTGGAATTCACAAGCGGGCGGCGAGGTTTCTCTGCAGAAAGCCAGAGACCTACGTATAAAATTCAGAGTGGTGCCCAGCCTACCAGGGAGACAAAATTTGAACGGGTGCACAGCTCCCCGCGTGTGGACAGCGTCAGGGTGCCCCAGTTTCCGTGCAGATGTGACGAGCATCCGAAGCAAAACGCACAGCGAAAGAAGTGGAAGCAGACAAAATGACCGACAGGCGTCACGTTTTGGATTAATGGCGCTCACGCTTCCGGCGCCGGAGGAGGCCCCCCCAAGGCCCGGCGCCCAGCAACTGGCACAGTAGGAGCACTGTTCTATCATCAGTGGCAGCAATCGCCCAGCCCAAGACGGCACGATTCTGAAGGTCCACGATAGAGGCGCTTCGTGTCGACAAACTGGGCAATTTTTTACTACCAGCATATGCAATGTTCTGTGGACTTTAGTTCCTCAGGGGAGCATTTTCTCGAACAAGCTTTGCATCACCCGTGGCTGTATTTTATTTTATTTTATTTTATACCATGTCAGTTGTTCTGTTTGGTTAGCTAAGCAGTATTTTAACAGCAGATGCCCTAGTTTGACCAACTACCCGTATAATTTGTTCTACTAGTAAAAGATCTTTCTCCCCACTTCACTATCTGATGGTTTTCTGTCAGGCTGATCCGCTGAAAATATCAAAAAGAGTATTGATAAGTACTCTTTGTTACTTTTATTGATCGATAACTACAGCGATTCTTTCTAGCCCTCCATGTCAAGGCAATAATAAAGCATATCAAAGAGCAACATTGGCTACATCCTCAGAGGACCTGTCGAGGTCCAAGACTAACCTGTAACGCGTATTGTCGGTGTAGTAAACAGGGGGTGTTCACTACCCCTGGACACGCTCCGGCAAGTCGTAGCCTCCAGGCGGGAAGGGCTTGGCGGAGAAGGAATCCACTCAAGGGCCGGTTTCCGGCAAGATTTACTTGCCGGGAATAGGTCTGCGCATCGCCGGCAAGCTCAGGGCCGGCAAGATCGAGATAGACATTCCGGGAAGCAAGCATTCCCGGCAAGGTACCCTCTACATCCACGGCAAGGCTTGCCACGGCAAGACTTGCCGGGGGTTAGCTGGAGAAGATTCAGAATAAGACGAAGACGTCAGGATCAGAAGACAAGAAGACTGAAGATCGAAGGTTTGGCCCCGCCCCCCCCCCCCCCCCCCCCCCCCAACCCCCCCCGCCCCCCCCCCCCCCCACCCCCCCCCCCCCAAGATTTTGCGCCCGACAATGTTCTGCCACTGTGCCATCGCTCCAGCGCAGCAGCCGGCCTGCCATTCTGGCCCCTTCTTCTGGCTTGCGTGGCAGGGCACTAGTGGAGGAGAGCTTAAGCGGTGCTGATGGGACGGCTCCTTTTCCCATCCCCAAGAAAGTGAAGACACCTAAGCGAACACCTCATAGAGCATTAAATGCATTTGTCCTAACCCGTCAGTGGTTAGGTATGATAATCCTGTAACTACTTTACACCTCGCATATGTACTGTACGCCACTGTTGGAGACCCCTTGGACATATAAAAGGAGGCCCAAGGCTTAGCTATGGGAGGGGAGGAAGAGAAGACGCCTCTGGCTCACATTGCATGCGTAGCGGCTGTGTACCGTAGCTCGCACAGCGCTCCTGAGCCAGAGCGCAGGAGGAGGATCTTCTGGCCCATTCTGCATGCGTAGCTGCTCTTTGAACGTACTGTTCATCGCAAGCGCTCCTGGAGCCTGGGCTCAAGAACACTCTTAATAAAACAAGGCAGGAGTAGAGTTTTAAGCTGATCAGCGGCCCGAACATGGGTAAAATCACCCCGCGTCGATCGTTGGTTCTGCTCTTTGTGCATACCTCTCTCCCTGCCGAATCGTAAAGGGGTCCCTTGCGATCCCATAGGTGTCGCACGCCGACATCTTTGGCGCGCTAGGTAGGGGATTGGAGGTTGCGCGAACCTGATCCAGCGGTCAACGCGTCAGCTTCATCGTCGATGGCGACTTCGCTCCACATACAGAAAGCTAAGTTCTAAAACTTTAATGCTTTTTGCTGATTTGATTTTATCCTTGATGATGTTCTTTGCACATAACCTGTGCGCAAAGGAGTACTCTTGAGACATTCTGCGCTCCGGGTTGTTCGGGTCTGCCTAGCAACACCTGTGCAGCCGCGTTTGTTCTTGGAGTGTGAAGCTCTCGAGGAGGCGACGTCCTCGATAGGCTGCTAACTAGGATCCATTCCTAAGCGCCATTGACTAGGACGTGCGCGATCGAGATGCATTCCGGCAAGCGTAGGCGACAACTGTGCAAAAACAAGATCATGTGGAGAAGAGCTCTAAATAAAGTTACGCACAAGTTAAAATGCTTTTTAAGATGCTAATTAACTTGTCGTATTTAGACGCAGTTGTTGCCCGGGGGCTGGCAGCGTCCTCTGGACCAATCTTCTCGACGTCGAGAACGACGAAGTTCTCCGCCATAAGCCTTCCTGGCAACAAGCTTGCCGGAAGCCAGCGTCGAGAACGACGAAGTCCTCCGTCATGAGCTTTCCCGGGAACTCCTTGCCGGAAGCTAGCGTCGAGAATATCAAAGTTCTCCGCCAAAGTCAAAAGTTTCCCGACAACCACCCTTTGAGCAAAAAATAAGCTCGCGGCTGGCAGCGCCCTCGCAAGAAAAGCTAAGTTGCAAAGATTTATTACATTCATTTTGCTATCCTCACTTGCTTCTTATACCTACACGCGAAGGAGCCTTCTCGGGACTAGTTGCGCCCCTAGCTGTCTCGAGTCCGCTCGACAATTTAGGTGGCTGCATAAGCACCGTGGAGGTAAACCTTTTTGGGAGGCGGCGTTCCCGGCAAGCTGCTTAGGACCCGTTCCTCAAGCGCTGCCGGCCGGAGCGTGCGCACCGGAAAGCTTTCCGGCAAGCGTGGGTCGCCTTGATTGATTCTTCGTCCTTGTACATTAACCTGCACGCAAAGGAACCTCGTCGAGGTTAGCCCGCGCTCTAGTTTCGCCTCGAGTCCGCTCGGCAAGCTTAGCAGCTGCGTTCTGACCCGGCGAGTCGCCTTACCGGCGGCGGCGTTTCCAGCAGGCTGCTAAAGACCCGCATCTAGCGCTCGCGGCAAATGTGCGCACCGGCAAAGGTTTCCAGGCAGCGTAGGGTATAAAATATGTGCAAGGACTGAATTAATCAAGGGGGAAGCCTACATTCATTTAGCATAAAGAAATATCTCTTGCGCCATACAGCTTGGCCTAATTAAGGTAAATTGCTTCTTTATATGTGCCATTGCAGCAATAGGTATGAAAAAAGTACTATAGTCTCGACGACACGCGGCAGGGCGTTCACAGTAGACGGTGGCAATGGCAGGAATGAGTGTATGAATCGAGCACTGCACCCGTAGTACCCTTTATGGGGAAGCCTTGGGGGCTGGCTCTTCATCGCACAACGCGGCGCTCCATTTTAAGCCTGCAACCTCTACTGTCATTCTACTCTGTACGCCCGCTCCACCGGCAAACTCAAGACCCGGCAAGACCTTTTGGCGCGCACTCCGACAAGCGCGCCTCTTCAGGAGCGCTGCGCTTTCGTTGAGCGCGTGCCAGAGGATTTTTCGACAAGATGCAACCTCCAGGCGGGAGGAGCGGCAGGGAACAGATCTACATGCTGCCGGCAAGCCCGAGGCCCGGCCAACCGCAAGTTCACATGCGCCATTCATCAGTGCACGGCTAAAATCTTGAGTCGCGGATACTTCTTGTCACACGAGCGCCGGTGCGCGTCGCTGGGCCTAGCCCGGACAAACACTGTGCATGCTTGCCCGGCCCAGGCCCGGGGGCTCCTGTCGGTGTAGTAAACAGGGGGTGTTCACTATCCCTGGACACGCACCGGCAAGTCGTAGCCTCCAGGCGGGAAGGGCTTGGCGGAGAAGGAATCCACTCAAGGGCCGGTTACCGACAAGATTTACTTGCCGGGAATAGGTCTGCGCATCGCCGGCAAGCTCAGGGCCGGCAAGATCGAGATAGACATTCCGGGAAGCAAGCCTTCCCGGCAAGGTACCCTCCACATCCACGGCAAGGCTTGCCACGACAAGACTTGCCGGGGGTTAGCTGGAGAAGATTCAGAATAAGGCGAAGACGTCAGGATCAGAAGACAAGAAGACTGAAGATCGAAGGTTTGCCCCCCCCCCCCCGGCAAGATCTTGCCGGGGTGGCCTGCGAAGCCCGGCAAGATTTTGCGCCCGGCAAGGATCACACCCGACAAGGTTCTGCCACTGTGCCACCGCTCCAGCGCAGCAGCCGGCCTGCCATTCTGGCCCCTTCTTCTGGCTTGCGTGGCAGGGCACTAGTGGAGGAGAGCTTAAGCGGTACTGATGGGACGACCCCTTTTCCCATCCCCAAGAAAGTGAAGACACCTAAGCGAACACCTCATAGAGCATTAAATGCATTTGTCCTAACCCGTCAGTTGTTAGGTATGATAATCCTGTAACTACTTTACACCTCGCATATGTACTGTACGCCACTGTTGGAGACCCCTTGGATATATAAAAGGAGGCCCAAGGCTTAGCTATGGGAGGGGAGGAAGAGAAGACGCCTCTGGCACACATTGCATGCGTAGCGGCTGTGTACCGTAGCTCGCACAGCGCTCCTGAGCCAGAGCGCAGGAGGAGGATCTTCTGGCCCATTCTGCATGCGTAGCTGCTCTTTGAACGTACTGTTTATCGCAAGCGTTCCTGGAGCCTGGGCTCAAGAACACTCTTAATAAAACAAGGCAGGAGTAGGGTTTTACGCTGATCAGCGGCCCGAACCTGGGTAAAATCACCCCGCGTCGATCGTTGGTTCTGCTCTTTATGCATACCTCTCTCCCTGCCGAATCGTAAAGGGGGCCCTTGGAATCCCATAGGTGTCACACGCTGACACGTATGCAAAACTCGACACTTGCACATCACCATCAGATTAACCCTTGAAAGCTCCTAATAGTTTCTCAAGGACCAGACGGAAGCAGAACAAATATCTCACTTTTAGAAAGGTGCGCAACTATCTCATTTCATTAACCTTATTTTCTTCGGCCAACAACACATATTCACCGAGGAAGATACACCCCCAGTGACAAGGCATCATTTACCGACAACTGACTATAATGCCTTTGTGACAAAAGGAGGACAAATATTCCTATATGAACTTCTATTCGCCTAACTTCTACTCCAAACACAACAAATCTACAAGCGCACTTCTAAATGTCGCTTGTGTGTGTGTCACACATTTGTTACAAGTTAATTCTCAACACCTAGAAGGTTGTTACGAGTCATATGACAACAACTAACCAAAGTCTCGCAATATAAAATTTACGACTCAAAAGTATTGACAGGCACAGGCACAGGCACGGATAGATATTATAAATTGAAACACAAGAGAATAAATAATCACCGACTTTACTCTCTTTCTAGATGGGTTATCATGAATGGGTTAAGATGACGATTCAATTAGCATGCTAGCGTAAACCGATAAGACACGTATACCACTTTACACGATATGGAATCCTTCACAATCAGCATATCACTACCACTCCTAATTAAACTTCCAAGCAACAACTAGCATATCGCTATCCAAGACCTTTATAAGTAACAACAGGAAATGGCACCTGGTTCAAAGTATGCATTTTCTTTGATTGTTTCCGTGCACCATTTCATTTGCATGCTTTATGGATGACAAGTTGGACAAACTGAATAAGAATCGTCTCTGCACAAAGAAAGATATCAAATCTCAATTCTGCATCTTCTTGCTACAAGACTAACTCGGACTATTGTGCGTAGTTGCATAGCATGTGCCAACATTGTACGCCGACAATCGACAGTGTTTGGCATCGATATATTGACTATATGTATGTGTTCGACAGTGAAGGTTAATGTTTAAGTACTGATCTAGATATGCAAACACGGAGTTGCAGCTTGATGCAAACAAACAAAAAATGTTTTCCCTGGATACGGATGGAAGCATGTTGATCACCAGCAGTGCTATACCTTAGCAAGGTAAGATCAGAACAAGGGGGGGACTACTGATGATGCTATTAGCTCCACAGTAAAACACGGAATTATCCATAATGGAGGTTTTGCATGGACTGGATATGAAATGTAACAAGCTAAGGAACACGAACATGAGACTAGAAACGATCAATAGCAAAGGAGTTCATGGATTTCCATCCCACATCACGCTGGTGGAGGGTTGCCAAATCTCCTTCTAAGTGCTGACATGACGCTCCGCATCCTACTGTTCGCCTGAGCAAAAGATTGTGCACCAGCAGCATTAGTGGGAAGGTCCATGGCAGCCATCTGACCAGTTAGCTCTGTAATCTGTGCTTGTTGTCCAGTCTCTTGCACACCATTTTCACTTGGAGCGACTGCATCATGCTCCAACACAATATCCAGGCTGATCGAGAAGGAATCCCCCCTGGCCATCTTCAGATGCTCAACACATTCATACGATACTCCACGGCACCTCTTCAACTTCACCTTGACCAAACTGGGGCAACCCCCATTGAGTGCTCCCATCCCGCGGTCTGTGACTGGGCATCCCTTGATGCAAAGCTTCTTGAGAGCAGCGCATCGCTCCGCCAGGCAAATAATCTCGGTATCCCCTACCGTCTCACAGCCACAAAGCGCAAGACGCTCCAATGCGCGGCAGTGCTCACCAAGCATCCGGAGACTCTGTACGGTGGGGTTGACCCCTATCAAGACAAGCTCCTGAAGGTCCGGGCATCCTCGAGCAACAGCCATGAGGCCGCAATCACCGATCCGGTTTGTGCGCCAGCCATCAATATGTAGCTTGCGCAGTTTGTGGCAGTTCTGTGCAACACTGATTATGCCTCCATCGGTGCATTCAGGGGTCTTGACAAGGAACAGCACCTCCAGATTCGCACAGGCCGAGACAGCAGTGAGCCCACGGTCACCGACCTGGAGCTTCTCAAGGTGAATCTCAGCGAGGCCAGGAGCACGGGCGGCAATGACCTCTAATGGTAAGTCCCAGGCACCGGAGCACCGCAGGATCTTGAGTGAGCGGAGATTCGGCGAGGACGAAACCAGCGGCACAAAGCAGAGGGCGCTGTATAGATCCTTGAGGCAGACCGAGCGCAGCGACATGGCGAGCGGGAAGAGGATGTCCTCCGTGATGGCAGTGGCTGTGACGGCGCCCGAAGTGTCCGGGAGGCCGCGGAGGCGCTTGACGGAGAGGTCCTCAAGGAGGGGGCAGGACTGGAGCACGGCGACGAAGGCCTTGGGCCCGAAGGTGCAGGAGGCGACGGAGAGCTTGCGGAGCACGGGCGCGGCGGCCGCGAGGGAGGCGAGGCCGGCGTCGGACAGCTGCCTGAGGCCCCTGAGCTTGAGCCTGGCGAGGCGGTCGGAGGGCAGCGTGACGGCGACGGCGGCGGCCCCGCCGTCGTTGAGGCTGTCGGCGCCCGAGCCGCGCGCGCAGCGGAGGGCGAGCTTGGTGACGGCGGTGAAGCGGGAGAAGATGGCGGGCGTGTTGTAGCCGAGCATGGCGCGCGCGTCGAGGGAGAGGCGGTGGCGCGTGGCGGCGTCGACCTCCTTCCAGCGCGCGCAGGTGAGGGAGCAGGCGTTGCGCTCGGCGGGGGTGAGCGAGGCGAAGACGAGCGTGAGGATCTCGTCGGGGAGGTCCTGCGTGTGGTCGCGCGCCGGCGGGGGCGCCGCGAAGGGGGGTGGGGAGGGGTCGACGCTGCCGCTCCCCGCGCCCGCGGGCATCGGCGGCGCCATGGAGGAGGGGGAGGGCGGGGAGGGGATGGGGGATTTGGAGGGGTGGGGGGCGGAGGGGGACTGGCCCATGCTAGGCGGGCGCCCCCGGGATGCGTGGGGAGGCGCTGGCCATGCGGGTGGATGGGAGGGAGGAGGGAAGGATGGATCTGCGTGCCTGCCGATCTGTTCTGGGGTTGCGGCTGCGGTGGGGAGGGAGGGGATGATGACTCGCGTTTCCCTTTGGTTGTTCGGAGTCGGAAGAAAATGGGGAAAGTATGCATACGGAGGTGCAGGTGCTTCATGGATGTGGTGCCGCGGGCCGCGAGGCTGGGTTTGGTTGGTCGGTTGGGTTGGCCCAGGAACTCGGTCGTTTGTTGACGAATTTCATTTGTGTTCGAGGTTTTTTTTTTTAAGGGGTGTTCGAGGTATTTCTATGAAGTCACTCTTATACTATGTCACGGTCATGCCAACAAAGTAGGAGTATTTTTTAAGACACTACAAACACAAATGCTCATACATACGCACATACACTCATCTGCATGAACACATGAACACACAACCAACCAAATGACGATTTCACATCGGTTTGTCCTTCCGCCGCCGTCCTTCGACGACTCCCCTCCACCGACGATCTTGGTCGTCGGTGGTCAGGGGGATCGCTGGATTCACGCATATGGATCATGTAGCTTTAGGTTTTAGGCCCCAATAGCTTCAAGTTTTTCCGTCGTGCATCGTCTTGGTTTCGGCGGCGACATTGGCGGTCTGAATGAAGAAGCTTCATATTCTTCCCCGACGAGGCGATCGGTCCTATGATTGGAGATGGACTTGAAAACCAGTCTGTTCAAGCGAGAATGGTATTGCGGCAGCAACATCCTCATGGTCGACTTGTGTCCTCGGGCTCCATCCTTATGGCGACGTTTGCTCCAGCGTCGGCGCGGAGCTTGGGAGATAGTCCAAGAACGGATGCAGATTGTGATCTGCATCGACGACATATGAAAGATGATGGATTGTGTGATGTGTTCGTGGTTAGTGGCTGGCAGGTATGGTTTCCTCCTCCAACGTCATAGTTGTGCGGGAGCGCCAAATTTGAAGTTTGATGGCGTGTCCGGGTTGTTACCCCGGTCTAGTTCATTCAACAGCAATGACTTCCCCTTTGGTTAGCCACCTTGGAGGTCCGTAAAACTGCATATCGCCGATGGAGCCACATTGAGGTCGGATGGGGAGGTGATCCAGCATTTTTTACTTTGGTGGCTGCTATGGTGGTTTTAGAGGCAGGTGACGAACGTTGGTATCGAGCTTGGGATTCTTCGGTCTTAATTGTAATTTTACTTCCTTGCTGGTGTTTTTTTTTTTTGCAAAGACTAGCGTTTTGCTGTCTTGTTAGTTTTGTCAGATCGGTGTGGCTTATACTATGATCTTTACGATATAAATGAGACACGTAAACTATATGCTTATGAGCATCCCTGATAGACTGAGCCGGTACAGCACTTGAGATTGATGAAGTCGACGAAAACGTTTCGTTCACTGGACGCACATCAGTGAAAGATGTTGAAGCGATGGATTGTTTAAACTGACATGGATACCCACTGCCACGGGCTTTAGGAAAACAAAATGACCAAACAAGCGTGTGTAAGTACCAACTTCCAACCACCAAACGTACACTTCATGGCTACCATCAATTACTCCTACGTCAACATAATAGTACTACTAGTAGAGTTACTCAATATATACGCGTACCGCGTACGCACGTCGAAATCCTTGCACGCAGAAGAGGCTATCGGCTAGCCGGATCCATACAGGTCTATCATCGTGAGGCCGGACGACGAGCTTTGGATCGGTCCTCCCTCCCATCCCACGTGATGGTGCCGACGATAAACCCCAAGCAAGGAGCAACGTACCAGTACGGTGTGGTTCAGCGCAGCACCGAACGGGCGAGCAGCGTCGCGACTCCCGACCCACGACAACGAGCGGGACAAACCGGCCGCCGCCGTTGCGCGAACGGCACGGAGCGGAGCGTCCGGCCACCACCGCCCACGGCTGTCGTGTCTCGGGTCGGCGTCTAAGGACGAACGAACCGTCGCCGTGTAAACGGGGAAGCGAGCGTGGAATAGTCGCCGCCGGTCCTCCTGTTTTGGTGGAGGTGCTCTCCTCGCCTCGCCCTCGTCCACTGGTTTACTGTTCTCGTCTCACGTTCGACCGTTCCAACATCCAACGGGACGAGGACGGCCGCTACCGGCTGAAATCTGAAGCGAGATTCTTCCATTGTTTTGTCCAACTCTACTGAGATTCAAATAGGTCACTCTCCCAGTAGCTTAAACTAAAAGACGAAACCTAGAGAATGTTTTCACTCAGAGACCTAGAGTGATCTCTATTTTGCTTTTACTTTACACATGACCCGGGCAGGCGCAGATGTGGTACTCAGTGGAGTCACAGATCTAGGTGGATCTTTCTTTGCAGGTCCTCTAATTGCTGCAACTTTGCTGAAAAGAAGAGCTCCCCATACGTACGCTGCGGGGCGCACCACGAATATCAAAAGCGATTCTAGTAGTATAAGACTACATGAAAAGAAGATGATAATCATATGAGACAAACAGAGTAGATGATTAGGACCTGTTAAGTACTCTAATGGCTGCGCTGCAAAGGGAGGCGAGTTCTGGATAAGAAAAGCGTCCGTCCTTGGGCTGCTTTCAGCACAATACTACTCCCCGGCTTATCCCGTGCCAAATAACAGCTACATTAATCAGTACAGTACTCGAGTCATCATCCATCAGGAACTTTCAGGAAACCCCAACGACTCGCTTTCCGGATCAAATTGCAGGCATCTGCATGATCATCTCCGACCTCACAATCTGGACAGTGTCGTCCAAACACCGGAGTAGTTGCCGGTGTTGTACTGCTGTGCTGACATCCAGTGGATTGTGGATATTTGGATGTGTACCGACCCTGATGCATGTGGATGGAGCCATCGAGTTGGATACATGGCGGGTGTCACGTCGACATCGCCGGAGCCAATTTGCGCATCTTGTTGCACTTTCGTGACGCGTCGCTCTGAAGATGAACAACCACTGCAATCGGGAGCGTATCATCCGTAGCATCTGATCCATACATATCGTGCTGTATTTGGGACATGTGACATGACAAGTCGCGTCTGGGTAGCTGATTGGCGATGCGCTAACTATGACACCTGCCTCATCATGTGCAATCGGGATACGGAAGGAACTCGGTTCTTCTCTAGCTTCAACAGGTAGCATAAGAACATCTATATAGCCGGGCGTCTCGAACCCCTCTCCCCAAACGCATGGGTGGATGATCGAGTCACTGACTGTTAAAAAAAATCAAGACAGACGTCTCAAATTGGTGGTCTCAAACACCGAGGTTGTCAGGGCAGCTCCAACGCACGACCCCAAACGGACGTCCGTTTTGTCCGGATTTCGTCCGTTTGGGGGTGGCAATCGGGCCGTGTCCGCCCTAATTTATGGATGCACCGGGCGTGCGCCCAACGTGCGGCCGCATCTTCGACCGCATCAACAAAAGGTATAGCTAAATGGCAGCGGCCCTAGTTCACGCCGGTGGCCGCGGTTCACAGCAGTTCATGCCGGCCGGCAACAAAGTCAGCGGCCGGCACACGAGCAAGCCTTCAAAATGAACAAGTTTTGACGGCGGCAACAAAGCGAGCGGCCGACACACCAGCCAGCCTTCGAAATGAACAAATTTTGGCGGCGGGAACAAAGCTAGCGGCCGGCACACCAGCCAACCTTCAAAATGAACGACTATAGTCCATGACCGAGGTCTCACCTAGTTAAGGCTGTCGCGGGCGAACACCTCCTTCTACCGGTTCGCGAACAAAGCCTTTCTCTCCAGTGACATGTTCTTGTCGATGCTCATGATCGCGAGTGCCACCTCCTTTGCTTTGGTGTCGGCATTGGTGGCCTCGATCTCGAGCTTCTTCAGTTGAGCGGCATCCTCGATGTCAAGTTTCCTCCTCTTCGCGGCCTCCTCCATAGCAAGCTTCTTCGTTTGGAGCTCTAGGTAGATCTTCATTTGCTCCTCCTCTCCTCCCTCACTTCCTTTTGACTCGTCATGTTTTTCAAAGTTCCTTGCAAGGCCATGGAAGACGCATCACGCTTCTTGTCGGCATTCGAGCTTGTCTTGCCCCTCAGCCTCTTGAGCAAGTCTCCTTCATCAACCACGGCCGTCTTCCTTCCTTTCTTCTTACAAGCGGCATATTGGTCGTTTGTAACACCCCCAGTGGTTGGCTACAGTAATCCCCTTTTGATAATGCCATGTCATCATGATCAATTGTGCCTAAACATCATTTGGATCATACCCCTTTTAATTCAAATTCAAATGGAAATTCAAGCTTCAATTAAATTCAAAGTGGGAAATAAAAGTTATTCAAATCAGAATCTAAAATGTTCATTAAATAACAAATATTCCAGAGACAATGCTAAAATTGTAACCAACATTTAATAGTTAATTAAGTGACTCTAACAGTACCAAAACAGTAAGGGTTAATACATTTTATTTAATACAAAATTTGTGTGAACTCCATTTTCCTCCAAACCAATTTTTAGCAGTACTAACTAATGCACAGTATATATTGGAATAAGTAACCTATATTACAAAACTGTGTGTGAGGCCACACATTATTGCAAAAGTGGAAATAAAAGAAAAACAGAGAAAAAAAAAGAAGAAAAGAAAAAAAGGCCCACTGCGCCTGGGCCTCGAGTGCACAGCGCCAGCCCAGCCCGCGCCTGTCCCCTCCTTCCTCCTCTGTTCACCACCCCCGCTCGCTGTCGCCACGCGCGCGCTCGCCGCGCCAGGCCCCCCTTCTCCTCTGCTCGACACCGCACTCGTTGTGGAGGGGATAAGAACCCCTCCTCCACCCCCAGGACGAACCCTAGCTACCTCCCTCTCCCTCTGCGTCGCCTTCCTCAGCACACCCGAGCGCCGCCATGGCCGTGGTCCCGTGAAGCACGCGGTCACCGGCCCTCACTCGCCTCGCCGATGCGCTCACCAGCTCCGCCTACCTCTTCTCCTTCCTCTCCGGCCATCAGCTCAAGCCGGGGGCCGCTACAGCTCCGGGATCGAGCCCTTCTTCAAGCTCGACCCGCCGGCCATCTTCTCCAACCACGGCGCCACTGCTGCTCCGATTCCCTCGCCGGGCCTTCCTTGTGCCCCACGGTGAGCGCCGCGTCGAATGCCCTTCTTTTGCGCCATGTCGAACGCCCAGTTGCTGCCTCCGCGAGCTCCGGCTTCGCCGTCCGCCATGGTTGCTACCAGCGTAGCTGCCGAGCTCCTCGGCTTGCCTCCGTGGCACCCTCGAGCTCCTGGCGATCCCGTGGAGCCTCCTGGCCTCTTAGCCCGCCCGCTAGCTAGCTGCAACGCCGTGCCCATGCGAGGCCGAACTCCGGCGCCGCCGCGGTAGTCCTAGCACGCAACTCCGGCCGATTTAGCTCGCGCTAGGGCCGTAGATCGTCGCGGTTCGATCTTCCCGTTCGAATGCCGCTAGCCGCCATCGATTTGGTCGCCGGACGGCGAATCCCGACGATGTCCGATGCACGCCGCCGCGAAACAAGCTCGCCGGCGCGATTCCGGCGAGGCTCCGGTCGTCGCCGACGTGGCACTGACCAGGTCCCACCCTGGGCCACTGACGCTGGGCCCCGCGGCCACGTTGACTAGTCAATGGTCGCCGCTGACCGCTGACTGGGCAACCCCAGTCACTGACTGGTGGGCCATGCCCCTAACACTAATTAAGTTAATTTAATTTAATTAATTTGTTAACTAAACACCCTATGACAGGTGGGCCCCCCTCTGTTTAATTAGTTAAGTTTAAATTTAAACACTGGATTAATACTGAGTCTATGACAGTGGGGTCCCACATGTCACTTTGACTCTGGTCAGCCGACTGTTGACGTCACCATTATGTCATGCTGATGTCACCAAACACTGTTCTGAATAATGTTGATTTAAATTAATAAAATAAATTCCAGAAAATGATTTAAACTTTAGAAAATCATATAAATTAAACCGTAGCTCGGATCGAAAAACTTTCTACATGAAAGTTGCTCAGAACGACAAGACGAATCCGAATACGCGGTCCGTTCGTCCACCACATGTCCCTAGCATAGCGAACATGCAACCGTCCCCCTCCGTTTCATCTGTCCGAAAATGCCAAACTTCGGGAAAACATTCCCGGATGTTTTCCCTCTTCACCTATATCGTGTAGCACCGCGTCCGAACACCCTAGCTCTGCGTATTGTCATGTCATGCTCTTGTTTTTATATTTACTGTTTCTTCCCCCCTCTTCTCTTCGGTAGACCCCGAGACCGCTGCTGATGCCACTGTGATCGACTACGTCACCGACGACTCTTCTTCCTTTTCAGCAGAGCTTCCAGGCAAGCACCCCCCTTGAGCATATCGATATCGCCCATTCTTTCTCTCTCATGCTTGCATTAGAATTGCTGCTGCTGCTTTACTTATTCTGATGCATAGCCTGTTTATTGTAACCTGCTATTGAGACCTTACCTGCTTATCCTAAACTTCTTAGTATAGGCTGGGTAGAGACCTATCAGTTACCCCACTTGTCCCAATTGCCCCGCTGGATCATCAGAAGACTCGACGACCAGGCTCCAGCATCGCACATCACCCCCTTAGTTGTAACGGCACTGCAGCGTTACTATCGAGTGCCGAGGGTGATACCTCGTGTAGCACTTCTGATGTTAACTCTGTAGAGTAGCTATTCGGTCGTGGTCATCGAGGGTGATTCCTCCTTCACCACTTCCGATAACGACGCTGTCGTGCAACACCTCAAGTGTGAACCCATCGAGGGTGATTCCTCCGAGTTCACCTTGACGTATACATCGAGTAGGAATCCAATGAGGGTGATACCTCGGATTCCCCTGTTGTTATGGACACACGGATACTTGGACTTTACACTGTTACTTGGAAAGGCGGGTCGACCCTGAGGGGTACCCGCGTGGGCCTAAGTGGCGAGTGTTGTGGAGACGGGTTGACCTGGAGGTTGCCCGAGATATGAATACGAGGCGTGGCCGGGCATTCTTAGCCCTTGCCGCAAGTCCTCGAGACGGGGCGACGGGGTCACATCGATCGTGAGTCTCTGCTCGTTACCGCACTGCCAACACACTACGATTTGGATATTTGATTCGAGTGGGCCTTTGGCCCGATAGCACTAACCATCACGTGGGAAAAGTTATGGGCACTCTGCATCGTATGCATGAGCCGAAAGCTTTGTCAGACGTCCAGTTCAGCATTGTGGCCGGGTCGGATCGTGCCGTTGGCGCTGGTATCTACCCTGCTCGCAACGACCCGGAGTGCACAGGGCGACGGCCCAAGACCCCTGAGCGCTTAGGATGTAGACCGGCGGGGACCTCTCTGCTGAGCTCTAGGTAGGGTTGCGGTGTGTCGTTTGGCCGAGGCCGGGCATGACCCAGAAAGTGTGTCCGGCCGGAGTTAAGCGAGCGTGGTGGGTAAGTTGGTGCCCCCCTTCAGGGAAGAACTAATCTATGCATAGCCGGATCCTCGGTAACGGACGCTCGAAGTTGTATCCCTATCGATACAACTAGAATTGGATACTATGGCTCTGGGATTGCTTCTTGCAGGGAGTCGAGAAGGGATCTCCGGACGAGGTTGATGACTGTATGGCTCTGGGATTGCTTTCTCGCAGGGAGTCGAGAAAGGATCTCTGGGTGAGGTTGATAACATTACTACTACTTTATACTATGCTATCTACTCTCTTTTATTGCTGCAAGACCGCTGAAGATGATGAAGATGCTAGTCTTCGATAGGACTATGCTATCCTCTCTATTCTGGCATTTCTGCTGTAACATCCCCAGCATCACACTACAGTAATTCCTCTTGATCATGCCAAGTCATCATCAGTTGCATTGCATGATCACAGAGGTTAAACAACTCATATCAAACTCTGCCATTAAATCCAAATTCAACTTCAGTGCAAATTAAAGTTGCTCAGATATTGCTGCAAAAATGTTCACCACTTAGCAAATAATCCAAAACAATATTTGTTAAGGACTACAATATCACCTTGCTGGTAAAATGAGCAGTGGCAATTAATTCAGAGCATTTCTGCATTTTTAAAATGCTATCTCATTTATGGAAAAATCCAGACAGATTCCAAAATTCTCAAAACTTGTTGTGGCACTGTCTAAAATCACTATGGATTTAATAGGACCCTTCCCATATTTTTCCTAAGTGAAATGGGCGCCCTATTAATTGTTTTCCCCCCTCTGCTTAATAAATAAAAGAAAATAACAGAAAAATAAAGGCCGAAGCCACTTACCTGGCGCTGGCCCAGCCAGCCCACTCCCTCCACTGTTCCTCGTCGCCATGTCGCCGTCTCCATGGCCGCACTCGGCGCACCGCTTGCCGCTCGCCACCGCGACGAGGGCAGGCAGGGCGAGGGGATAAGCTCGTCCCCGAGCCTTCCCCCTGGTCCTCCTCCATCCCCCCCCTCTCTCTCTCGCTTGCCGTCGCTCTTCCACTCCACTAGATCCCCTCCACAGCGCGCCACCGTCGCCGCCCGCCGCATTCCATGCGGCCACCGAGCCCCTCCGGCCCCGCCGACGTGCCCAGAAGCTCCAGCGTCGTCGTCCTCGTCGACTGGTGCCGCTGGACCATGCTGAGGGCCACCGGAGTGCCCGCCTCGAGCTTCTTCCCCGCCGTGGTCGCCGGACGCCGTTGCCGTCGATTCGGCCACCTCAGCGCTACTAAACCCCCGCAAAGGCCACCGTGAGCCGCGCCGTAAGTTTCCGCTTCCCCTCCTTCCTTCGGTTCGCTCTCTTCCGTGCCATAGTTGGCCGTCCGCAACGCCGTCGCCATTGCCGAGCCTAGCTCCGCCGCGGAGCTCGCTGTCGCCATTGCACCCGGCCGTTGGACGAACCAAATGCGCGGGCATGCTGCTGGGCTACCTAGGCAGCGCGTGGGCACTCCAGTTGGACGCGGACGAGCCCCGTTGCTCGGATCCGCGTAGCACCGATTCCGGCCGCCGATCCGATCCACGCCGCCACCGCTGTAGGTCGTCCCAGCCGCCGCCGTTAGTTCCTTCGGATGCGCGTGAGCCCTGGCTGTCGAGCGCGAGTAACCCCGCGCGATTTGGACCACTATGGCGAGATTCCGACCAAGTCCGGCGAGCTCCGCTACTGTTTCGGCTCGCCGGCGCTGCTCCGGTCGCTGGAGATGACCTGGCGCCGATGTGGCACCTCCTGAGCCGCTGACTGCTGGGCCCCGCGGGCCTAGTTGACCCAGTTGACCAGGTCAATGGCTGACTGGGCAGCCCCAGTCACTGACTGGTGGGCCCCAGTTGACTGGTCAACTGGTCAGACGACGCTGACGCCATGCCCACATAATGCTGACATCATAATTCATTTCTGTAAATAAATAAATTCTAGAAATTCAAATAATCTTTAAAAATTAATAACTTTTAAACCGTAGCTCGGATCGAAAAAGTTAAAACATGAAAGTTGCGCAGAACGACGAGACGAGTCTGATCGTGCCGTCTATTTCTTCATCGGAACCCCCTACGTAGAAGAACTCGTAACTCCGGACCCGAATCCGGTAGATGAATAGTGCACACACGTCGGATAATAAATCCCAGATTAATTCTAAAAATAACTAAAATGACTTAGATGCATATTTAGGCAACCCTGCACTGCATAATAGCATCACACGCACCGTATTGCATTTGTTTGCATTATGTTTACCTATTTCTTCCCCCTCTTCTCTCTCGGTAGACCCCGACGTTGACGTAGCTCCCGAGGCAGACGCAGCTCAGAAGTACGACTACGTCCCCGACGACACCACAGGCGACCTTGCCCTTGCCCCAGAGCAAACAGGCAAGCACCCCCATTTTGAACATGCCTATATCGCCTATTCTCTTCTCTCTTAGGCTTGCAATAGAACTGCTGCTGCTACTGTTTCCTATATCTGTTGCATAGCCTGTTTATTGTAACCTGCCTTGCTACCTTACTGGTTATCCTAGACTGCTTAGTATAGGCTGGGTAGAGACACGACAGAGACCCCCACTTGATCCCGACTGCCCTGCTGGATATCAGAAGACCCGATCATCGGGATTGAAGACTAGACCCTAGCACCGCACATCACTTCCCGTTAGTTGCCGACACTGCTGGGTTACCGTTGAGTGCCGAGGGTGATACCTCGTCAGCACTTCTGATGTTAACCTTGTAGGTTAGTTACTCGGTCGTGGTAAGCGAGGGTGATTCCTCCTACACCACCCCCGATAACGACATCGTCGCGCAACTCCTCAAGTGTGGACCTCGAGGGTGATTCCTCCTTCGTTCACCTTGACTTTAACATCAGGTGGGGTTCCATCGAGGGTGATTCCTCAGGGCTCCCCTGGTGTCAGAAACACACAGATACTGTTGTTGAGTTGACTTGCACTAAACCATGATACTAAAGATGGGTCGGCCCTGAGGGGTACCCGCGCGAGCTTAATGCGAAGTGATGTGGAGTCGGGTTGACCTGGATGGTGCCCGCGAGATAACTACGAGGCGTGGCCGGGCATTCTTAGCCCTTGCCGCAAGTCCTCGAGATGGGGCGACGGGGTCACATCGATCGTGAGTCTCTGCTCGTTTCCGCGCGCTCCTAATCCACTACGGTTTGGATATTTGATCCGAGGGGCCTCTGGCCCGATAGCACTAACCATCACGTGGGCATAGTATGGGCGTTCTGCGTCGTATACTTCAGCCGAAGCTTAATAGACGTCAGCAACTAAGCGGCACACGCTAGGTTGGACTGGGAACGCAACCGCGCTTGTATTAAGGGGTTGCTAGGTCTGCTCACCGGCGGTGTACGCAACGTGCAGGAGCGTCCAGGGCGATGGCCCAAGACCCCTGGGGGCATAGGTTAGTCCGGCGTGCTGACCTCTCTATTAAGTATTTGGTCGGGTTGCAGCGTGTTGCTTAGCCGAGGCCGGGCATGACCCAGAAAAGTGTGTCCGGCCGGAGTTAAGCTAGCGTGGTGGGTAAGTTGGTGCACCCCTGCAGGGAAGAAACTTCTATCGATAGCCTGTCCTACGGTAACGGACACTCGGAGTTGTATCCCGATCGGTACAACTAGAACATGTGATGAGAACTGGATAGCATGGCTCTGGGATTGCTTTCTCGCAGGGAGTCGAGAAAGGATCTCAGGTCGAGGTTGATGATACTACTACTACTTTACATTATGTTCATCTGCTCTCTCCTAATGCTGCAAGACTGATGGAGATGCTGAAGATGCTAGTCTTCGATAGGACTAGGCTTCCCCCTCTATTCTGGCATTTCTGCAGCCCAGTCCACATATACAGCCATTCCTTTGACAATGATGCATATGTAGTGTAGATCCTTGCTTGCTGAGTACTTCGGATGAGTACTCACGTTTGCTTTACTTTCTTTTTCCCCCATATTCCATTTGATGCCACCAGACGACGGAGCCCCTGAGCCAGACGCCCCAGCCGACGACCAGTACTACTACCCGCCTGGCGAGTACTACTACTACGAGGAGCCGTTTGACGACCAGGAGTAGGATCGGAGGGTCCAGGGCAGGAGGCCTACGCCTTTCGATCGTAGATTTTATTTTACCCCGCCTCTGTGAAGGCTTATCTCTCTCTCTCTGTAATATATCTGTACTCAGATATCTGATGCTTCCGCTGACGCTTGTATGCCATCGAGCTATGTATTCGAGCCCTCGAGGCCCTGGCTTGTAATATAAAGCTTGTATGACTTTATTTATGTTTTAGAGTTGTGTTGTGATATCTTCAAGTGAGTCCTTAGGCTTGATCGTGTGCATTTGTGTGTATGGTTAGTGCACGATTAAGCCGGGGTCGTCACAGGTTGGTATCAGAGCTGACTGCCTCTAGGTATCCCCCTTTCCAATTCCTTGGCCGAAGTTGAGTCTAGTGGTCGAAAACTGTTTTACTAACTTGGCTGTGTGGCTTACGGGCCCACGTCGCCAACTGGGTGGTATTAGGATCTTTTATTCCTCGTCTATACTCTGGGACTCTGATCTCTCTTCTATTCGGGTTAAAGATTTTACTAACTCCAACATTAGGATGTCGTAACCGCTTTCTCCCGGAGAGCCCCCTCATTCCAGAAGATGGCGAGTCATCATCAGAAGACTCCGAAGATACTTCCCGAAGTTTTTCGAGACCCTTTACCCACTGCTTTTGCAGTTTACTAACACCAATAATCCCCGTGGATGTCTACACATCCTTACCGTTATATCGTCATGGCCAGTCACTCACGAATGTACGAGGTACCCCGTAATACCCCTCGTTAAACCGAGAATCCTCTGCAGCCTACTGCTCCTGAAATTCTTGCTTGCTTACATTATGGTTAGCTCCATATGTCAAGAAATTATTGTTGAAATCCGTTGTCATTATCATTTCGATCCTATTGATTCCACAGATGTGCGAACACTCGCAATCATCAGCTCTTCTTTACTAATTCTTCCTTCTAGCTCAGACGTCATTTCGGACATGAGCTGGATCTCGGCCAACCAAGTATTGATTGATTGTGCAACTAAGCATCTACAAATCACTCGTCCCTCTGCCCAGGTGAACTAATTGTCACCCCTGACTTTGGAAATCGTAAACCCTCTGAATTTCATACTTGGGTTGTTTAAGTGCTTCCTTAATTCGGTGTGCTTGCCTTCCATCCTTCCTCAGGAGGACTCTCAGGTGAAACCAGTCGTTAAAACCTTACCCCGTTAGTTCTCACGGATTACTTGATTCCTTTTGTGGACAGTTATCCGACCGATTCCTTTCTATACTAAGAGCCTTATCGGTTCCTTCTCCGATGACATTGCCTTTGGCACTGAAGTATTCTCTACTTCTTGCCGTCTGTATATCCGCCCTGCTTGCATGGCATGGAGAGGCAGTGCATTCCTTCTCCATATTGACTTGGGACTGACTTCTGACCAGGACATGTCCCGTAAACATGGTTGGAGATCTCTCCAAGACGGAATACCAAAGTTGTCCATCTAGTTCTACTCAACCTAATCGTCTTTTGATCAGAACTTTTGCTTCTGATCTCTTGTTCTGAACCATAACTCCTTTGTACTTAAACATCGGATTACTCCGATGTTCCTGTAATCTGATGCCGTTACATTCTTTCTTCTTCTGGTTAAGTACCGCTACTCACCTCAGATCCTATGTCGTCTACCTGATATTTTGTTGGACTAATATCCGACAGTATCCTTCATATTCAAACATCTTGTGAGCTCTATCCTTGGTACTTGATACCTCCGGTAAACTGTACCACCTGTTTTGACTTCGATGCCCTGCTTTCGAATTCATATCCCTTGCTTTGTTTGATGGTTGTATAGATTCGTAAAATGTCCCTATGGGTTGAACCTATGCTTTCCCTAATTCGTGTGAACTCGAAAGTTGTGCGAGCCATACTCTTCTGGTGCTTCACCAGATAAATCTTCAGCACTACAATTTCTTCGAAAACGAGAAGTGAATGAAAGGTTATGCATTGAAGAAGTGGGGGTCGACCGTGAACCTATGTGTTCATGCCCATGGACCCGATGTAGAACTTATCATGGAAGCTGCTCGTAAAAATAATTATTTCCCTGGTACAAGTTCATCTTGTATCTATGACTTGATCATTTGCAATCGTGGTTCCGACTATATTTTCTCCTTGATTTCCTTTCCTGGATGAGTTAAATACTTGCCTTCTGCAAATTATTTCCCCCGTCCAACCTCTATTCTGAATTTACCTTCTGGTATTACCCCTAGTACTTGTTGCTGGGAAGTTTAATACCCCATCACATCATCCCTAGCCTGATCGGCTATGTCTTTATCATGCCAACATTTAACTGTGCTACCTGGACCTTATGCCCGGAGCACAACTTCCGGCGATGAGCTAAGCTTACGTCGATCTTCTTCATCTTATCATTTCACCTCGAACAACAAGCTTGATTTCGAGCTTGTGTCGAATCCGTGGCTTCAATAACCTTTCGCTTCATTCCCCCTTTGGCTAAGATGTCATCGCCGATCGATTTCATCTTCTTTAAATCTTTCGACAAATGTGTCGTGATCATCATCAACATTCTGAGCTCTTCCAGGATATCAATTGAGTTCATGGCTAGAAATACCATCCCTGCCCCTTGATGATTTGAGATATCATCGATGACATCCTTGACTTCCTGCCAACACAAACCTGATTGTGTTTGTTTATTCCCTACGTCCCGAGATACCCTTCTAAATGTTTCTCGGTATCTCTTGAGATCTTCGAACCCAATCTTTACTTGACACCATATCATTGCTGCCTCGAAGCATGACTGTGTTATTCCGAACTCCAGCATGAACATTGGAAGCACATTGCCAAATGTGTCTCGATCAATTATCCAAACACCGTTGTATGGGTAATACCATGATTCTTCCATCGCCCCTCTATCTAAATGATTTGGAACTTGCTGTCCCATCATGTATGTCCTATTCCGCTTTTCCTAGGACAGAATATACTCCCAATACTTGTGTGAAAACACAATTTTCCTTTCCATTGTTTTGTTTAACCTTTCTTGTGCTCTCTATGATATAAGCAGAAATAATTCCCTGCTTATAAAACACCTCGGTCATCAGCTTTGACCGTGAGATCCTGTTACTATTGTTGATGACATTCCGGTAACCACCGATGGACAAGAACTTTGCCTTTTGGTCCGCCTCGTTCAACGAGCAGGAAAATGGTTCTCTTTGTCCCTCGCCATTGGTACCGACCTTGTTACCGACATAAATGACAGACTATCCTCTGACATACCCTGATGTCGTGACCGGTAAGATGTCACCGTTCTCCCTACTCTTGATCGACACCCCTCCACAGTTCCACAGGATCGGAACCTGACTCTCCTTTAACATACTTGATTCTGAAGCATCCTTTTGCTCTTAGTTTTGTGTGTTATTCCAAGCCACCCCTCAAGAGTTGATCTACACCCGATACCCGGAACCCCTGTTCACACTTCGTTCAGGTATCGATCGAATATCCATTCGCTTGATACTTCTTGAACCTTCATACTCTGCTCTCGATGTTTCCTAAGTTTCAACTCGAGAGAAACTTTTGCCGTATTCCCTGAACTGTCCATCAGCTAATCGATCCTATAAGGATCAGTTCTCTCGAAGTTACTCCTTATTTCCCCACTTAAATCTCGGGACGAGATTTCTTGTAGTGGAGGAGATTTGTAACATCCCCAGCATCACACTACAGTAATTCCTCTTGATCATGCCAAGTCATCATCAGTTGCATTGCATGATCACAGAGGTTAAACAACTCATATCAAACTCTGCCATTAAATCCAAATTCAACTTCAGTGCAAATTAAAGTTGCTCAGATATTGCTGCAAAAATGTTCACCACTTAGCAAATAATCCAAAACAATATTTGTTAAGGACTACAATATCACCTTGCTGGTAAAATGAGTAGTGGCAATTAATTCAGAGCATTTCTGCATTTTTAAAATGCTATCTCATTTATGGAAAAATCCAGACAGATTCCAAAATTCTCAAAACTTGTTGTGGCACTGTCTAAAATCACTATGGATTTAATAGGACCCTTCCCATATTTTTCCTAAGTGAAATGGGCGCCCTATTAATTGTTTTCCCCCCTCTGCTTAATAAATAAAAGAAAATAACAGAAAAATAAAGGCCGAAGCCACTTACCTGGCGCTGGCCCAGCCAGCCCACTCCCTCCACTGTTCCTCGTCGCCGTGTCGCCGTCTCCATGGCCGCACTCGGCGCACCGCTTGCCGCTCGCCACCGCGACGAGGGCAGGCAGGGCGAGGGGATAAGCTCGTCCCCGAGCCTTTCCCCTGGTCCTCCTCCATTCCCCCCTCTCTCTCTCGCTTGTCGTCGCTCTTCCACTCCACCAGATCCCCTCCACAATGCGCCACCGTCGCCGCCCGCCGCATTCCATGCGGCCACCGAGCCCCTCCGGCCCCGCCGACGTGCCCAGAAGCTCCATCGTCGTCGTCCTTATCGACTGGTGCCGCTGGACCATGCTGAGGGCCACCGGAGTGCCCGCCTCGAGCTTCTTCCCCGCCACGGTCGCCGGACGTCGTTGCCGTCGATTCGGCCACCTCAGCGCTACTAAACCCCCGCAAAGGCCACCGTGAGCCGCGCCGTAAGTTTCTGCTTCCCCTCCTTCCTTCGGTTCGTTCTCTTCCGTGCCATAGTTAGCCGTCCGCAACGCCGTCGCCATTGCCGAGCCTAGCTCCGCCGCGGAGCTCGCTGTCACCGTTGCAACCGGCCGTTGGACGAACCAAATGCGCGGGCATGCTGCTGGGCTACCTAGGCAGCGCGTGGGCACTCCAGTTGGACGCGGACGAGCCCCGTTGCTCGGATCCGCGTAGCACCGATTCCGGCCGCCGCTCCGATCCACGCCGCCGCCGCTGTAGGTCGTCCCAGCCGCCGCCGTTAGTTCCTTCGGATGCGCGCGAGCCTTGGCTGTCGAGCGCGAGTAACCCCGCGCTATTTGGACCACTGTGGCGAGATTCCGAGCAAGTCCGGCGAGCTCCGCTACTGTTTCGGCTCGCCGGCGATGCTCCGGTCGCCGGAGATGACCTGGCGCCGACGTGGCACCTCCTGAGCCGCTGACTGCTGGGCCCCGCGGGCCCAGTTGACCCAGTTGACCAGGTCAATGGCTGACTGGGCAGCCCCAGTCACTGACTGGTGGGCCCCAGTTGACTGGTCAACTGGTCAGCCGACGTTGACGCCATGCCCACATCATGCTGACGTCATAATTCATTTCTGTAAATAAATAAATTCTAGAAATTCAAATAATCTTTAAAAGTTAATAACTTTTAAACCATAGCTCGGATTGAAAAAGTTAAAACATGAAAGTTGCTCAGAACGACGAGACGAGTCTGATCGTGTCGTCTGTTTCTTCATCGGAACCCCCTACGTAGAAGAACTCGTAACTCCGGACCCAAATCCGGCAGATGAAAAGTGCACACACATCGTATAATAAATCCCAGATTAATTCTAAAAATAACTAAAATGACTTAGATGCATATTTAGGCAACCCTGCACTGCATCATAGCATCACACGCACCGTATTGCATTTGTTTGCATTATGTTTACCTGTTTCTTCCCCCTCTTCTCTCTCGGTAGACCCCGACGTTGACGTAGCTCCCGAGGCAGACGCAGCTCAGGAGTATGACTACGTCCCCGACGACACCACAGGCGACCTTGCCCTTGCCCCAGAGCAAACAGGCAAGCACCCCCATTTTGAACATGCCTATATCGCCTATTCTCTTCTCTCTTATGCTTGCATTAGAACTGCTGCTGCTACTGTTTCCTATATCTGTTGCATAGCCTGTTTATTGTAACCTGCCTTGCTACCTTACTGGTTATCCTAGACTACTTAGTATAGGCTGGGTAGAGACACGACAGAGACCCCCACTTGATCCCGACTGCCCTGCTGGATATCAGAAGACCCGATCATCGGGATTGAAGACTAGACCCTGGCACCGCACATCACTTCCCCTTAGTTGCCGACACTGCTGGGTTACCGTCGAGTGCCGAGGGTGATACCTCGTCAGCACTTCTGATGTTAACCTTGTAGGTTAGTTACTCGGTCGTGGTAAGCGAGGGTGATTCCTCCTACACCACCCCCGATAACGACATCGTCGCGCAACTCCTCAAGTGTGGGCCTCGAGGGTGATTCCTCCTTCGTTCACCTTGACTTTAACATCAGGTGGGGTTCCATCGAGGGTGATTCCTCAGGGCTCCCCTAGTGTCAGAAACACACAGATACTGTTGTTGAGTTGACTTGCACTAAACCATGATACTAAAGACGGGTCGGCCCTGAGGGGTACCCGCGCGAGCTTAATGCGAAGTGATGTGGAGTCGGGTTGACCTGGATGGTGCCCGCGAGATAACTATGAGGCGTGGCCGGGCATTCTTAGCCCTTGCCGCAAGTCCTCGAGACGGGGCGACGGGGTCACATCGATCGTGAGTCTCTGCTCATTTCCGCGCGCTCCTAATCCACTACGGTTTGGATATTTGATCCGAGGGGCCTCTGGCCCGATAGCACTAACCATCACGTGGGCATAGTATGGGCGTTCTGCGTCGTATACTTCAGCCGAAGCTTAATAGACGTTAGCAACTGAGCGGCACACGCTGGGTTGGACTGGGAACGCAACCGCGCTTGTATTAAGGGGTTGCTGGGTCTGCTCACCGGCGGTGTACGCAATGTGCAGGAGCGTCCGGGGCGATGGCCCAAGACCCCTGGGGGCATAGGTTAGTCCGGCGTGCTGACATCTCTGTTAAGTATTTGGTCGGGTTGCGGCGTGTTGCTTAGCCGAGGCCGGGCATGACCCAGAAAAGTGTGTCCGGCCAGAGTTAAGCGAGCGTGGTGGGTAAGTTGGTGCACCCCTGCAGGGAAGAAACTTCTATCGATAGCCTGTCCTACGGTAACGGACACTCGGAGTTGTATCCTGATCGGTACAACTAGAACATGTGATGAGAACTGGATAGTACGGCTCTGGGATTGCTTTCTCGCAGGGAGTCGAGAAAGGATCTCAGGTCGAGGTTGATGATACTACTACTACTACTTTACATTATGTTCATCTACTCTCTCCTAATGCTGCAAGACTGATGGAGATGCTGAAGATGCTAGTCTTCGATAGGACTAGGCTTCCCCCTCTATTCTGGCATTTCTGCAGCCCAGTCCACATATACAGCCATTCCTTTGACAATGATGCATATGTAGTGTAGATCCTTGCTTGCTGAGTACTTCGGATGAGTACTCACGTTTGCTTTACTTTCTTTTTCCCCCATATTCCATTTGATGCCACCAGATGACGGAGCCCCTGAGCCAGACGCCCCAGCCGACGACCAGTACTACTACCCGCCTAGCGAGTACTACTACTACGAGGAGCCGTTTGACGACCAGGAGTAGGATCGGAGGGTCCAGGGCAGGAGGCCTACGCCTTTCGATCGTAGATTTTATTTTACCCCGCCTCTGTGAAGGCTTATCTCTCTCTCTGTCTGTAATATATCTGTACTCAGATATCTGATGCTTCCGCTGACGCTTGTATGCCATCGAGCTATGTATTCGAGCCCTCGAGGCCCTGGCTTGTAATATAAAGCTTGTATGACTTTATTTATGTTTTAGAGTTGTGTTGTGATATCTTCAAGTGAGTCCTTAGGCTTGATCGTGTGCATTTGCGTGTATGGTTAGTGCACGATTAAGCCGGGGTCGTCACATCTGCAGCCCAGTCCACATATACAACCTTCCTTTGATAATGTTGCATATGTAGTGTAGATCCTTGCTTGCTGAGTACTTCGGATGAGTACTCACGGTTGCTTTGCTTTCTTTTTCCCCCATATCCTTTTGATGCAATCAGATGACGGAGCCCTGAATACAGCTGCCCCCGCCAACGATCGCTGCTACTACCCCGAGGGTGGATACTACTATGAGTTGGCTAACGACCAGGAGTAGGTTCGGAGGGTCCCAGGCAGGAGGCATGTGCCTTTCGATCGTAGTGTTTTCTTTTGCCCCGCCTTTTAAGGGCCTATCTGTGTTTTCTTTTATATCTGTACTCAGATATCTGATGCTTCCACTGACGCTTGTACGCAAGCTTATGTATTCGAGCCCTCGAGGTCCTTGGCTTGTAATATAAAGCTTGTATGACTTTATTTATGTTTTAGAGTTGTGTTGTGATATCTTCCCATGAGTCCTTTGGCTTGATCGTGTGCATTTGCATGTATGATTAGCGCACAATTGAGCCGGGGGCGTCACATCTTTGAACTTGGGACAATGTTTGATGAGCACCCAACAATGTGTGAGAGTAAATGGCTTGTTCTTGTGCCGAGCCTTGAAGGCTTCCAAAGATTGGAATGCCTACACAATCAAAGATGCGGCCGCAATTGTAACATGGAAGGACACAAGATGCATGAAACATAAATGGCACGCCAACATGAAAGGACACAACATGGAAAAGGAGAGGTTCATACCAAGTCACCAAGGCCTAGGCCACTCACGGGACAGGCTTCGATGCTCTCAAGCGCGGCACAATACTTATTGCACTCTTGTTGAATGAAGCCCCATCTCTTTTGAATTGAGTTGATGCCGCGCGTGCTCGCAAATTGGTAGGGGGCGAACTTCCTTTGCTCATGAAAGGTTTTGTGAACCCTCGTCCAAAAGACTGATCCTTTTTGCTTGGCACCTTTCATCGGATCTTGGCCTATCTCCATCCAACTCTCGCAAATCAAAGTGTCCTCCTCTTGGGTGTATGATCCTGTGCAAATGCTTTGCCTCTTCTTTTGTGCCTCGGCCCTTTGGGTGAGCTCATCGATAAACCCAATGGCTCCTCCGCAATATCGACTTCTTCTTCCTCATCTTCACAATTGATAACCCACAAGTATAGGGGATTGCAACAGTTTTCGAGGGTAGAGTATTCAACCCAAATTTATTGATTTGACACAAGGGGAGCCAAAGAATATTCATGAGTATTAGCAGTTGAGTTGTCAATTCAACCACACCTGAAAGACTTAATATCTACAGCAAAGTATTTAGTAGTAACAGTGGCAAAAGTAACAGTAGCAGTTTTGTAGTGATTGTAACAATAGTAGCAACGAAAGTAACTTAGCAAAGATCAATATATGAAAAGCTCGTAGGCATTGGATCAGTGATGGATAATTATGTCGGATGGCATTCATCATGCAACAGTTATAACCTAGGGCGACACAGAACTAGCTCCAATTCATCAATGTAATGTAGGCATGTATTCCGTATATAGTCATACGTGCTTATGGAAAAGAACTTGCATGACATCTTTTGCCCTACCTTCCTGTGGCAGCGGGGTCCTAATGGAAACTAAGGGATATTAAGACCTCCTTTTAATAGAGAACTGGACCAAAGCATTAGCACTTAGTGAATACATGATCTCCTCAAACTACGGTAATCACCGGAAAGAATCCCAATTATTGTCACCTTGGGGTATGCGGATCATAACTCGTAATAGGTGTCTACAACTTGCAAGATAGGATCAAGAACTCACATATATTCATGAAAACATAATAGGTTCAGATCTGAAATCATGGCACTCGGGCCCTAGTGACAAGCATTAAGCATAGCAAAGTCATAGCAACATCAATCTCAGAACATAGTGGATACTAAGGATCAAACCCTACCAAAACTAACCCGATTACATTATAAATCTCATCCAACCCATCACCGTCCAGCAAGCCTACGATGGAATTACTCACTCCCGGTGGTGAGCATCATGAAATTGGTGATGGAGGAAGGTTGATGATGATGATGGCGATGAATCCCCCTCTTCGGAGCCCCAAACGGACTCCAGATCAGCCCTCCCGATGAAGAATAGGAGGCGGCGGCGGCGGCTCCGTATCGTAAAACATGATGAATCCTTCTCTCTGATTTTTTTCTCCCCGAATAGGTACTTATAGAGTTGGAGTTAGGGTCGGAGGAGGTCCAGGGGCCCACAAGCCTGCTAGGCGCGCCCCCAGGGCTTGTGGCCACTGGGTGGACCCCCTCTGGTTAATTCTTGTGCCAGTATTTTTTTATATATTCCACAAAAATTCTCCGTAAATTTTCAGGTCAATCCGAGAACTTTGATTTCTGCACAAAAACAACACCATGGCAATTCTGCTGAAAACAGCGTCAATCCGGGTTAGTTTCATTCAAATCATGGAAATTAGAGTCCAAAACAAGGGCAAAAGAGTTTGGAAAAGTAGATACGGTGGAGACGTATCAACTCCCCCAAGCTTAACCCATTGCTTGTCCTCAAGAAATTCAGTTGACAAACTGAAAGTGACAAAGAAAAACTTTTACAAACTCTGTTGATCTTGTTGTTGCAAATCTGTATAGCCAATATTCAGGTTTTCAGCAAAGACTATGAACTAACCATACTCACAATAACATTTAGGTCTCATATTTACACATATCAATGGCATAATCAACTAGCGAGTAATAATAATAAATCTCGGATGACAACACTTTTCTCAAAACAATCATGATATAATATGACAAAATGGTATCTCGCTAGCCCTTTCTGAGACCGCAAAATATAAATGCAGAGCACCCCTGAAGATCAATGACTGACTAGACATTATAATTCATGGCAAAAGAGATCCAGTCCTAGTCATACTCAACATCAATTAATAACAAAGCAGATAAATGACAGTGGTGCTCTCCAGCTGGTGCTTTTTATAAGAAGATGATGACTCAATAATAAAAGTAAATATATAGCCCATTCACAGAGGGAAGCAGGGATTTGCAGAGGTGCCAGAGCTCGAAGATTTTAAAATAGAGATGAATATAATTTTGAGCGGTATGCTTTCATTGTCAACATAACAACCAAGAGATCTCACTATCTTCCATGCTAGATACATTATAGGCGGTTCTCAAACAGAATGGTAAAGTTTTTACTCCCTCTCCACCAACAATCACACTCCACGGCTAGCCGAATCCACGGGTACCGTCCATACCAACAACAATCCTGGGGGAGTTTTGTTTAATTATTATATTTTGATTTGATTTTGACCATGGAACTGGGCATACCGATTACCAGCCACGTTCTCGTGAATGACAAGTGAATAAACACTCATCGTGAGAATAACCCACCTGTCATGGAAGATACTGATAGCCCCCAGTCGCTACATGAGCGATTCGGGCATACAAAACAAATTATCATTTGAAGGTTTATAGTTTGGCACATGCGAATTTACTTGGAACGACAGGTAAATTCCGCATATAGATAGGTATGGTGGACTCATATGGAACAACTTTGGGTTTAAGGAAGTGGATGCCCAAGCAGTATTCCCGCTTAGTACAAGTGAAGGCTAGCAAATAGATTGAGGAGCGACCAACTAGAGAGCGACAACGGTCATAAACATGCATTGGGATTAATCAACATTGAATGCAAGCATGAGTAGGATATAAATCACCATGAACATAAATATCATGGAGGCTATGTTGTTTTTGATTCAGCTACATGCGTGAACATGTGCCAAGTCAAGCCACTTGAATCATTCATAAGAGGATACCATCCTATCATACTACATCGTAACCATTTTAAAATGCATGTTGCACTACAAAAAAAAGACACATCTGTGACATTTTGGGCCGAACGAATTTTTTTCCTGTCATGCTTATGACACTTCTATGACGATAATTGTGACAAAAGCACGTATCATCATAGATGTGGTGGGCTCCTACTTCTATGACAAAAAATGGGCTTTCCGTCCTGGGCGGGCCTAGGACGCACCTGCATGACATTCTTTGGGCCGTCCATTACGGAAAAAATCATGGTAGAAGCGAGGGCGAGGAAAATATCGGGGAGTTCCTAGTTACGATGGGTGGTCGGGGCCGAGCGATGCACGGAGGTTTGCGCGTTTCTCTCGTACACGTAGACACGTGTGTGCCAGGCATTGGGCTCTAACTGAACCCGAGCGAGGCATTTGCTTACTGAACCCGAGCGATTGCACTAGCTACACGCGTTACTGAACCCGAGTGATCGATCCCTTGGCTGTTAACTGAACCTGAGCGATTCCTTCACTACTGCTGCTAACTGAAGCCGGTCGAACCTGCTGCCTCTTGATGAACAGTGACCATTATTGGGTTGGATGAACAGTTCCCAATGAGGGTTGGATGAACAGGACCCCGTTGTAGTAGTAGGCCGTTGCCGCTGGATGAACATGACCCCAGCCGATCGAGGAGGACGCCACACCTGAGCCGGTTGGGGGTGGATGAACAGGACCCCGTAGAGGGCTAGTTGAATATTAGCCGGTGGAGGCCAGATGAATAGGACCTCGTGGAGGGCTGGTTGAACAGTAGCCGGTGGAGGCTGGATGAACAATGGCTGGTGGAGGGTGGAGGAAGTCGACGGTGGATGAACATTAGCAGGTGGAGGCTGGAGGAAGTCGACGGTAGATGAATAGTAGCCCATGGAGGCTGGAGCGAGGCACTAGACGGTGGATGAACAGTAGCCCGTGGAGTCCCGTTTTGCGGTACGCCACACCCCTCCCGATGAACAGGACCCTGTTTCGATCATAGGCGCTCCAACACAAGTCTGTTTCCTCCGTTTTGCGGTACGCCACACCCCTCCCGATCAACAGCACCCTGTTTCGACCGTAGGAGCTCAAACACAAGTCCGTTTCCTCCGTTCTGCGGTACGCCAGGCCTCGTTTTGGTTGTTCCGTCCAAGCCGGTTGGCTCCCGATGAACACGGCGCACTCCGTTGCCTCCCGATGAACACGACACTGTTTCTCTGTTCCGACCCAGCCGGTTGGCTGCCGATTAACAGGACGTCATTGCTGCCATCCGCTGCCTTTCCATGTACATGAGCCCTGGCCGTACGAATGCGCGAGTAGGCATTCAAGACCCCACCCGTATGTACATACATGGCCGTATTTTTTGGCATCTGGTTGTACGTACGTGTGGACTACCTGAACTGCTACGTCGGCGGCTCTACTACTACACGTGCCGCTGCTTGCTTGGCCACGGGTCATCATTGCAGAGACACCGATCGGCCAGTATGTACGTACACGTTGGTGACCAGCCAAACAACGCTACGTACGCTTCGACCGGGTGGGTCCCAGCAATCAGGGAGGATAAGGAGGCACTTCTTTGCGTGCGATGATATAGCTGGTGGGTCCCAGCTGTCAGTGAGAGGAATCATTGTTTTTGCGCGTAATATGGAGGCACTTCCTTGCATCCGAAGATGTAGCTAGTGGGTCCAGCTCTCAGCGTCACCGCGTACAGTCATCTTCCGATGGCTGTCATTCATTGACCACGTTGACCACGCCGCGCCGAGAGCACCAAGGTGGTAGACGACGGCAAGGCCTAGGAAGGGAATGACACGGAGCCGGGGAAGACGCGGCAGTGGATGCCCACGCAGAGGGGAGTACGAGGGTTGACTGCTTCGGCTGCGGTTTGAGGCCGCCGTCGCCGGAGAATAACAGGAGGTGTGTGTGAGTAGAGGGATGGCATGGCCAGCAGTGGCAGCACAGCCGGCCATGAGAGGCAGTAGCAGGCGGTCCAGCCGGCGCTGGTTTCAGCGGCTGGAGCAAGAAGATCAGAGATTAAAGAAGTAGCGCGGCCGTTGGATGTTAATCGAACGGTCACTGCTGCTAGAATTGTTTGTTGACTAGGTTAACAAAGCCCTGCGTACGTGTCAACTTAGTAGGCCCACAAGTCAGCCTCCGAATCAGGTGGGTCCGAGCTAGCAGGGGGAGGAATCATTTTTCTTGCGCGTAATAAGGAGGCACTTCCTTCCGTGCGAAGTGTAGCTCATGGGTCTCAGCTGTCATGGGGGGGAGGACTTTTTTTCGCATAATAAGAATAAACATCCTTGCGTGCGAAGATTGTAGCTGGTGAGTCCAACCTGTCAAGGGGAGGGATCATTTATTCCCGCATAATAAGGAGGCACTAGCTTGCGTGCGATGATGTAGCTGGTGGTTCCCAGCTGTCAGACTCTCGACATACTCCATGCTGGCTCTCTTTGTTGACCACGCATCATTGAGCGGACCATGGCGGTGGACGACGGTGAGGCCTAAGATGGGAACGATCTGGAGTCATGGAACAAGGGGCACTGGAGTCCCTGGCGGAGGGGAGTACGAGGGACTGGTTCGGCTGCCTGGTGAGGTTGCCTTTGCTGGAGAATAACAGAAGGTGTGGGTGAGTACAGGTATGACCTGGCCATCGTTGGGAGTAGGGTGGGGCGGTGAGGCCTGCGCGGCAGCACAGCCGCCCACGGGAGGCAGATACAGGCGCTCCAGCGGGGATGGTTTTGGTGGCTGGAGCAAGAGCAACTAGATCAGAGATTGAAGAAGCAGGATCACCGTTGGATGTCAATCCAACGTCTATAGATGTCAGAATAATTTGTTGACTTTTTGCTTTAGACCATTAAATCGTTTTGTTGACTAAATGGACAACACCTTGCACAGGCTTCGTGTAGTGGGCCAACAAAGTCAGCTTCGAAAGCTGTGGCGAAATGCAGCCCATTTATTTAGGTTTTACAGCCCATTTCATTTTGTTTGCCAATACATCTATTTCCTGGGCTTTGACTCGAAAAATAATCTATTTCCTTGGCTGGGTAAAAATAATAATAGCTGATTTACTATTTATGATAATTTATAGCGCATTTGATTATTTATTCGAATACACCTATTTACTGGGTTGGGTGAAAAATAATATTGCGTACATGCAGCCCATTTATCATTTCTGATAATTTACAAGCCATTTGATTTTAGTAGAAATGGACCCATTTTCTGAGATGGGTGAAAAAACAATGATGGTCTGGACTGAGCATTTCGTATAAAAAATAATATTGAGATATGAATATTATTAATAAGTTGGGCTTGGTAATCTTATTATATAAAAAATGAACTGAGCTGTGCATTTTACTAAGAGAAACATAGGCTAGGCTGCACTTATTTTAGGATCTTGTGTACAACTGTCGGCCTAGTTGCATTACTGATGTTCAACGAAAAAGGCCTGTGTAGTACAGTACAACTTTACATGGCTACTCAACCCACATTCAACGACGCCTGAAAAGGCCCAAACAAGGCTTCTGTACAACTTTTTGAATTCACTGAGCTCAATTAATAATTTAAGAAAAAAGTTAGAGTACAGTGGAACCTAATTAAAAGCTGTCACGAGCGAAGAAATATTTCAACGGTCCCACGTGTGTGTGTGTGTGTGTGTGAGAGAGAGAGAGAGAGAGAGAGAGAGAGAAAGACCCATCGGTCGATGCTCGTAAATACAGCTTTCAGCCATATGCATTGCTGATGCTCAGTAAAAACTTATATAGTTAACACAATCATATAGAACATCATAGCACACTGAACTTGCATACAAAAATTTCAGGCAGGCGGCACAATCAGGGTGAAAGCAGTGGATCGCTACAGATAGGGCTATGTTGAAACCAAGGAACTCGTACATAATCATTCATCATCTTTATTAATGACGGGGAATTATCTTGAATGTTGTGCAAAGAAAACAGACTGACAACACAATAAGTTCTGCTAGCATATTAAGTTGACGTACACCCCTTTCTAAAAAAAGTTCAGGTAAAAAAATAGAACAGGTCACAATCAAATGTACTGGCACATCAGTCCTTCACACCGATAGCTCGGATTTAACTAGTATCTGAGAAGATTCAGTTATTACCTCAAATTAGAGCACATCCAGGCAGCCAACCCTGCCTCTTCTCCCAAAGAAGCAGTGGCCTCCGCCGCGCGATGGAGCAGGCCCTGTGCCATCCATCGTTCCGAGCAACACGGGGAAAGTCTGACGTTGAATCCTGTAATGGACGTCGTCGACGAACCTTGGCACCAGCGGTGGCGGCAGGACTTCGATTGATGGATTGACCACTGTTGACACCTGATTTTGGCACAATGCAGAATGCAATAGAGATGGCCTCGAATCGAAAAACGTTCAACATGAAAGTTGTTCGTAATGTCGAAACGGTCAACTTTGCTTTTGGGAACATTTTCATCCGAGGTCGTTTACTGCCACAAAAAGGACCCGCAAGGTGCAGCCAGAAAGTTTGACCACGCAAAGAGCTTGCCGGGGTGGAAATCTTGCCGAGTGAAAAGCTTGCCGGGTGAAAAGCTTGCCGGGCAAAGAGTTTGCCGGGGAGAAAAGCTTGTCGGGCAAAGAGCTTGCCAGGGTGGAAAGCTTGCCGGGCAAAGTGCTTGCTGGGTGAAAAGCTTGCCGGGCAAAGAGCTTGCCGGGGTGGAAATCTTGCCAGGAAAAGCTTGCCGGGGTGGAAACTGTCAAGGCCAATCCAACCAGAAGCTGAAGATGGGCTCAAATGATTATATAGATGGCCTCAGATGAAAAAGTGTTCAACATAAAAGTTGTTCGTAATGTCGAAACGGTCAACTTTGCTTTTGGAGTCATCATCATCCGACATAATATACGACCTGCAGAGACGCTACAAGAGTCGGACGGTCCAGTCAGCTGCATGACCGAGTCCGACTTGAAATTAAAGATGACCCCGTGGAGTATTCAAGATGGCCTTATTTGGAAAAGTGATCAACATACGGATTGTCGGTCTCGTCGAAGCGCACAAAATTGGTATTTGAACCGTCTCCATCGGAAGTCATATGCAGATTCCACGGCCCACGCAAGGAGCAAGACAGAAGATTGGACCAGATTCGGGCTGAATCCGAGTGCGACCAGAACTAGGATTCTAGGACGTGAATTGATGTAATTTTCTTGTAAGGAAAGCCTAGATGAATCCTTTGGTTGTACGGGAAGTCCAGCCGCCTCTTATATATGTTGGGGGTGACGGCCGATTAAACAACACACAATCGAACAAATCAATATACTTCTTTTTCATCTACGTTTTATCCCTTCATCGTTCTTCTCTCTCGTTCTTCGCTGTTCCTCGACTTTGAGAGCCGCGAGTATCGAGGTTCTAGGGGCGAGTGAATCGACCTAGGGCAGCCCATAGCTGCCGCACTCCCTGACGGGGTCCCTCCCGGGCGTGTGGGGTTTCGAGTCCTAAAAGCACCCGCCGACTGTCTTGCGTATCGCGCTGTCGGTCGGGTCTCCTTCGACGTGAGCTGCGGTGCATCACCCCCGGCGTCAAGGGTACACATGACGTGTTCGTGTGTCAACACACTTTTTGGCGACTCTGCTGGGGAAAAGGATCAGTCATCATCATCATCCATCATGTCTGGCAACGACAAGATTCCCAAGCCCTCGGAAATCAACGCCGATAACATAATCAAGCCCAACTTTGAGGAGTTATCGGAGGAACATCGCCAAGCTTATGAGGAGTACAAGAAGGCACGTGAAGAAAAGGAGATGCAGGAGTTCCTTGCTAAGTTCAAGAAGGATCGTCAAGGCAATGTCACTTCGGTTGGAGAAATCAAGTTTCCTCCTCTTCATGATGAACAGGTTAAACCCCCTGTGAGTAATACCTTCTCTCCTGAGGTATTGGCTGAAATTGATAGTCGCATTACTGATAGCAATAATCTTTTATACCAAATTTTCTTGGAAAATAGTAATGCTAAAAAAAGTATGCCTCAATCATCTATTGGTAATGTTGGTGTGCCTGTTACCACAGAAATCCCTAATCCAACTTTACCTATTTCATCGGCGCCTCCCGTGCCGATGAATTTTATCCTATCCCAACATACCAAATTATTATTGCACCCATTAATCCTATCATGAGTATGCCAGGTTCGGTGGTGACGCCGAACCAAACCCTACCTACAAGTGCAAACGCTGTTAGATCATTGCCGAATTACAATTCGGCATATATGCCACAATTCGCACCTATAAATACTAACCCTACTCCTCCTATGCCACTGCCACAAGCTTCATCGTCCACTGTGGATGATGGTCTAACTAATCTTAGAGAGGAGATGGCTAAGATGCTCCGAGAGAATTTTGGAGTTGAATTACCAAGGAATCGTATTTACCAAAAGCCATATCCAGAATATTTTGATGCAATTCAATGCCCTCTGGGATATAAAATTCCAGATTTTGTTAAGTTTAATGGAGAGGGCACAAAAACCACATGGGAGCATGTTAGCCAATACTTGGCGCAATTAGGTGAAGCAGGCTCACTAAATGAATTGAAAGTGTGTTTATTTCCTTTATCTTTAACTAGTACCGCATTTTTGTGGTTTGCCGCTTTACCACATGGTTCTATTCGTTTATGGTCGCAACTAGAACAAAAATTTCATGATCATTTTTATAGTGGCGATAATGAACTTAAGTTATCACATCTTACATCAGTTAGACAAAAGCATGATGAATCGGTCTCCGATTACGTCAAAAGATTTAGAGATACAAAAAACCGGTGCTATAGTTTGGTGATAACTGAGAGAGATTTGGCTGATCTTGTGCTTAATGGTTTGAGAACTCACATTAGAGAAAGGCTAGAAGGCTATGAGTTTTTAAATGTCAACCAAGTCTTACAAAGGGCTTTGGCTCAAGAAAGCCGAAGCAAAGATCTTAAAGAGATGTATAGGTATAAAACTGATCGTCCAAAAATGAATATGGTTGAGTATGATAGTGAGCACTCGGACGATGAGGGTGATATTTATGCTGCTGAATTTGTTTGGCCATCTAAGGCCAAACCATTTACTTGCAATGATTTAAAGCCGATTCATAAGAATCGTGATGAAGAGATGAAATTTACCTTCAACATTGCTAAGTGTGATAGAATATTTGATGCTTTGTTACAAGCCAAGATTATTAGAATATCTCATACTTTACCGCCGTTTGAAGAGCTGAAACGGCGCGCTTATTGCAAGTATCATAATTCTTTTTCTCATGCCACTAATGATTGCAATGTTTTTCGACGACAGATACAATCGGCCATTAATGATGGACGATTGAATTTTTCTGAGATGCAAGTTGATAAGCAACCTTTCCCAATGAACACCATGGATTTGGAGGGGAAGAAGATGTTAATTCGGCCCAGCATAGCCGAATCAGCTAATAAGAATAATATTGTCATTGGTGAGCCCAGAAAAGGCAAGGAGGACAGCAAGGTCTTGGGGAGGTAGGTTGTGCTTGACAAGCAACCCGATGGCAAGGAAGTGATCAAGATCACCATCAAGAATCCTGCGCTCGGGGGGCAACCACAGGTGCGGCAAGACGCTCATGTTAAATTTGTTAAGCCCAAAAGTCCAGAAGTTGACAAGTGGAAGACGAATGAAGCTAAGGTGCAGCACAAGAGAATCAAGCCAACTTTTGATATGTTGCTGTCCAAATATGCCAATCAAGCGGCCGGTTCTAGCTCTAACCGGTTATCAAATTTGAAGCGCTCAAGGTCACCTCCTCGGGAAGAATTTCAGCATCATGCAAGGCCATATGGGTCGTGGGCACCGGGACCATGGATGCCTCCACCCCCCTATGCGCCATACTACATGGGAGACTTTAATGGAAGATGGTGGCAGCCCCCAATGGCCCCTTATGCTTTTCATCCGGGTTGGGCAGAACCAAGGAGGCCCGTTCATGAGAGACTTTCTTATCCCACACGAGGCCGTTTGAACAATGGTGTCAATCGACCAATGCAAGATAATAAAAAAATGGTTGGCAAGCAAGTGTGGCGTGCTAAATCACCAAGTGATGAAATTTTAGAGCCTAGCAAGCAAAAGGAGAAGAATACTAGAGCTGAAACTATTATGATAGGCACTAAAGAATTGACAATCAAAGAGCCGATTATTTTTGAAAATCCGGCTGGTTCCAATAAAGATGTGGCTGTTGTCCAGCAAGGTCCCATGGCTAATGATCATGAAGCTAGCACAAGCAAGGCCAAGTCGAGGGATCCAAAATATACTCAGCCTAAGTGGTGTCCTTCCGGTCTGACCAAGGCACAAAAAAGGAGACTGCAGCGCATGAGGAGTCAAGAGATGGCAGAACAGGAGGCCGAGAAGCAGAGAGATAAATTGTTCAACGACATTCGGCCTATGGTACCTGCAAAAAAAGTATGGATGCCTAAACAAATACAAGGTGCAGTGGTTTCTACATCCGTCACGGCAGCATCTACACCACCAAGGAAGGACGATGCCACCGCTATTACATCGTCTCCATCACCTATTGATTCCACTTCGCTTGGACAGATTTCAGAGTCGATGAACATGCCCGAGGAGGAAGATGATATGTTGGATTATGAGCCTACACCGGTCCGCGAAGGTATGGATATCAATATGGTGTATTACTTACCCGCTGAATTTCGTGCTATAGATGAAGAAGGGGAAGTAGCTCAGCTAGATTTTGGTCCTAAAAATGCTATATTCGAGAAGCCAAAAGAACCGGTGACACACTTGAAGCCATTGTTCCTTAAAGGTCATATTAATGGATCGCCGGTTGCTAGAATGCTTGTCGATGGAGGTGCTGTGGTGAATCTTATGCCATATTCGGTCTTCAAAAAATTGGGGCTGCGTGACGAAGAGTTAATAAATACCAACATGGTGCTTAATGGATTTGAAGGCAAAGAGAAAACTGAAGCCAAAGGTGTAATGTATGTGGAGCTTACGGTGGGAAGCAAAACTTTGGCTACTGCATTCTTTGTCGCCGAGGTGCAAGGTAACTACAACGTCATACTGGACCGTGATTGGGTTCATGCAAACTAGTGCATGCCATCTACTATGCACCATTTTTTGATCCAGTGGGTTGATGATGAGGTGGAAGTCATTCATGCGGATAACTTGGCTTGTGTTGCTTTGGCCGATGCATCGGTGGATTGGCAGCATCCCAATGCTACTTGCTTGACGGGACACAACTTATCAGAATTTGATTTTCTTAGCGCCACAAAAAGTGGTTTCGTGCCCGTTTCTTTAAAGCCGGTTGGTGGTAATCAGCTCCAAGGTATGATGTATTTAAATGGATTCTAACTCAATTGGTTGCAAAAGCGTCTTGTTGAATATCGGTCCAATGAGATCGATATGTATGAGTCTATAGAGGAGTTAGATGATATGGATAAATTAGGACAAGGTTTTACATCGGCCGATCCATTAGAAGAGATAGACATAGGAGATGGTTCAATTCCTAGGCCGACATTTGTAAACAAAAATTTAAGAGCCGATCATAAAGCTAAGTTGATCGAGCTATTGAAAGAAAATGTTTGTTGCTTTGCATGGGAATATCATGAGATGCCAGGTTTAAGCCGAGAGCTAGTGGAGCATCGGTTACCTATAAAGGCTGGTTTTAGACCGTACAAACAATCGGCCAGAAAGTTTAACCCAAAAACATATGACCGGATCAAGGAAGAGATCGGTCGTTTGCTTAAAGCTAATTTTATTAGACCTTGCAGGTATGCCGAGTGGATTTCTAACATTGTACCAGTAGAGAAGAAAGGCTCCGGCAAGTTGAGGGTGTGCATTGATTTCAGAGATTTGAATAGAGCTACACCTAAAGATGAGTATCCCATGCCAATAGCTGATATGCTTGTTAATGATGCTTCTGGACATAAGGTCATTAGCTTTCTTGATGGTAATGCGGGGTATAACCAGATTTTTATGGCCGAAGAGGACATGTCCAAAACAGCTTTTCGATGTCCTGGTTTCCTTGGTTTATTTGAGTGGACAGTGATGACCTTTGGATTAAAAAATGTCGGTGCCACATATCAAAGGGCTATGAATTTAATTTTTCATGATTTACTTGGTGTTATACTTGAGGTTTATATTGATGATATTGTTGTCAAATCGGATGCTTTCGAATCTCATCTAGCCGATTTGCGCTTAGCTTTTGAAAGAATGAAAAAATATGGACTAAAGATGAATCCTTTGAAGTATGCATTTAGCATGTCGGCTGGGAAGTTTTTGGGTTTCATTATTCATGAAGATGGCATAGAGATTGATCCCAAAAAGATAGAGGCTATACAGAAAGTGGAGGCTCCAACATGCAAGAGAGATATGCAAAAGTTCCTTGGCAAGGTCAATTATTTGAGAAGGTTCATAGCTAATCTGTCAGGGAAAGTTGATGCATTTACTCCTATCCTTCGGTTAAAGAATGATGTTGATTTCACTTGGGGGGCAAAACAGCAAGAAGCATTTGATATGATCAAGAATTATTTGTGCACGCCTCCAGTGATGAAAGCGCCCAGGCATAGGGAACCCTTTAAGCTTTACATTGCAGTAGAAGAAGGTGTTATTGGTGCTGTTTTGACTCAAGAGAATCGAAGGAAAAGAGCATGCTATTACATATTTGAGCAGGCATTTATTGGACGCCGAGACAAGGTATACATTTATTGAAAAACTATGCCTATGCTTATATTATGCTTGCACAAAATTGAGACATTATTTGGTGCCGAGTGAATGCATAGTAGCTTGTCAAACCGATGTCATTAAATACATGTTGCACAGGCCAATTCTTAGTGGTAGAATTGGCAAGTGGGCTTATGCTTTGATTGAATATGATTTGGCTTATGAATCTCTAAAATCCATGAAAGGCCAAATCATTGCTAATTTTATTGTTGAGCATTGGATTAATGACAAGCATGATGTTGATATAAACCTTGTCTCGTTAGTGCCATGGAGATTATATTTTGATGGTTCAGTTTGTAGCAGTGGCCAAGGTGTTGGTATTGTTTATATATCTCCTCATGGTGCTGTTTTTGAAGCCTCATGCCGCTTAGAATATTTTTGCACAAACAATTAAGCCGAATATGAGGCATTGTTATTCGGCCTGGAGATGTTGCTTGCCATAGGTGCTACACATATTGAGGCTTTTGGTGATTCGTTATTAGTAGTGCAACAAATATCCAAAGTCTTTCAATGTTTTGATGAATCACTTAATGTTTATCTTGATAAATGTCTAGATATAATTTCTACTTTGGATTATTTTAGCATTGCTCATATATCTAGACATGACAATTGGAGAGCAAATGAGTTGGCACAACAAGCATCCGGCTATCATGTTGATCATGGCATGTTTCATATTTCTCAGAGGCCGATGTCTTGTCTTGCTAGTATGGGAGAGGCCGAACCAGAGCCTACTGATTTGGCCACTAACAAAAAATCTAGTGCAGGTGAAAGTCATGACTGGAGAAAGCCCATTATGGATTACCTGCGTGATCCGAGTGAAAGGGTGGACAGGACTGTTCGGCGTATGGCTTTCAAATATACAATAAGAGATGGTGGTCTTTATCGCCGAACGGTTGAAGATGTTCTTTTGAAATGTTTGGACGAGGACCAAGCAAGAGTTGCTATGGGAGAGGTACATGAAGGCATTTGTGGTACTCATCAGTCGGCTCCCAAGATGAAGTGGTTATTGCGACATGCTGGATTTTATTGGCCGACTATGATCAATGATTGCTTCAGGTATTATAAAGGATGTGAAGCTTGTCAAAAATTTGGTGATATTCAATTGGCTCCTGCTGCTATGTTACATCCTATTATCAAGCCGTGGCCTTTTAGAGGATGGGGTTTAGATTTCATTGGGCAAATTCATCCATCTTCCTCGAAGGGGCATCGGTTCGTGTTGGTGGCAACCGATTATTTCACCAAGTGGTCTGAAGCAGTACCTCTCAAGAACATGACACATACGGAGGTAATTCAATTCATAACCGAGCACATTATTCATAGATTCGGCATTCCTCAGACATTGACTACAGATCAAGGTTCATCTTTCATGTCACATCAAGTTAGAGAATTTGCCGAATCATATAACATAAAGTTGCTCAATTCATCTCCGTATTATGCCCAAGCTAATGGACAAGCTGAGTCTAGCAATAAGATATTGATCTAGCTCATCAAAAAGAAGATTGAGGATAATCCAAGAAAATGGCATGAGTTATTGTCTGAAGCTTTATGGGCACATAGAATCTGAAGGCATGGTGCTACAAAGGCAACTCCGTATGAGCTAGTATACGGTCAAGAGGCTGTTTTACCAGTGGAAGTGAATTTGAATGCTTTGAGAATAGCCAAACAAAATGATTTATCAGCAGTGGACTATTACAATTTGATGATGGACAACATTGATGAAGTTGCCGATAAACGTTTGGCTGCTTTGGAAGCCATAGAAAGAGACAAGTTGAGGGTAGCAAGAGCTTACAATAAAAAGGTCAAGTTGAAGAATTTTCAGGTTGGCGATCTTGTGTGGAAAGTGATTCTGCCGATTGGTTCTAGAGATAGAAAATTCGGGAAGTGGTCTCCAAACTGGGAAGGTCCTTTTAGGATTGCAAGGGTAGTTCCTGGAAATTCATATTTGGTGGAATCCATGCAAGGAGTATTATTACCTCGAGCTCTCAATGGCAAATATCTGAAGAAGTACCACCAAAGTGTGTGGCAAGAAGCCTGATTAGGCAATGGCCGGTATATGATTATCGCCCTTAGCATAAACATGGCCGATACATAATTATCGCCCTGAGAAATATAGATGGCCGATGGAGTGTTGACATCATCCTTAGAACAAACATGGTGCAAATTATTTTTCGGCATGCAAGCTTTGCAGAAAAACAGGGGGGGCATATGTTGACACCTGATTTTGGCACAATGCAGAATGCAATAGAGATGGCCTCGAATCGAAAAACGTTCAACATGAAAGTTGTTCATAATGTCGAAACGGTCAACTTTGCTTTTGGGCACATTTTCATCCGAGGTCGTTTACTGCCACAAAAAGGACCCGCAAGGTGCAGCCAGAAAGTTTGACCGGGCAAAGAGCTTGCCGGGGTGGAAATCTTGCCGGGTGAAAAGCTTGCCGGGTAAAAAGCTTGCCGGGCAAAGAGCTTGCCGGGGTGAAAAGCTTGCCGGGTGAAAAGCTTGCCGGGCAAAGAGCTTGTCGGGGTGGAAAGCTTGCCGGGGTGAAAAGCTTGCCGGGTGAAAAGCTTGCCAGGCAAAGAGCTTGCCGGGGTGGAAATCTTGCCGGGAAAAGCTTGCCGGGGTGGAAACTGTCAAGGCCAATCCGACCAGAAGCTGAAGATGGGCTCAAATGATTATATAGATGGCCTCGGATGAAAAAGTGTTCAACATGAAAGTTGTTCGTAACGTCGAAGCGGTCAACTTTTATTTTGGAGTCATCATCATCCGACGTAATATACGGCCTGCAGAGACGCTACAAGAGTCGGATGGTCTAGTCAGCTGCATGACCGAGTCCAACTCGAAATTAAAGATGACCCCGTGGAGTATTCAAGATGGCCATATTTGGAAAAGTGATCAACATACGGATTGTCGGCCTTGTCGAAGTGCAAAAAATTGGTATTTGAACCGTCTCCATCGGAAGTCATATGCAGATTCCACGGCCCACGCAAGGAGCAAGACAAAAGATTGGACCAGATTCAGGCTGAATCTGAGTGGGACCAGAACTAGGATTCTATGACGTGAATTGATGTAATTTTCTTGTAAGGAAAGCCTAGATGAATCCTTTGCTTGTACGGGAAGTCCAGCTGCCTCTTATATATGTTGGGGGTGACGACCGATTAAACAACACACAATCGAACAAATCAATATACTTCTTTTTCATCTACGTTTTATCCCTCCATCGTTTTTCTCTCTCGTTCTTCGTTGTTCCTCGACTTTGAGAGCCACGAGTACCGAGGTTCTAGGGGCGAGCGAATCGACCTAGGGCAGCCCATAGCCGCTGCACTCCCTGACGGGGTCCCTCCCGGGCGTGTGGGGTTTCGGGTCCTAAAAGCACCCGCCGACTGTCTTGCGTATTGCGCTGTCGGTCGGGTCTCCTTCGACGTGAGCTGCGGTGCATCACCCCTGGCATCGAGGGTACACGTGACGTGTTCGTGTGTCAACAACCACTTCTTCGACATGCACGAACACTCGATACAGGTACATCCCTATCGTGGTCCGCGGCGGCCTTGGTGGTGACGAATAGTACAACCCCGGTTCCTGCACCGGTATCTCAACACCAATCACCTTCGGTATGGTGGACGCTTCTTCATCCATACCATAACCGTCAGAGCCCAGCTGTCTGGAGGAAAAAACATACTTACGAGCTCACCTCCTAGGTCGTTGATAAGCTCATTCATGGACTCGCTGTTCCAAGCATGTCGAGGCATGCTGTGGAAGGTAAGCTTTGTTAAAAACTCAAGCTCAGAGGGTATCGAGCCCCATCCTGGGTGCCACCGATCAAAGCTCACCAGCGCGCCATCACAGAACAAACGCCGAGAAGATTCGAACACACGACTGCAGTCAAAAGTTGTCCGGAACCTGACGAAGAAATCAACCGGTGGCGGACAGACTTCGACGAGCAAGTCACTTATTTGGATGCCATGCGCAATGCCAAGAGCTTTGACAAGGTCGTCCGGCGAGACAGGAGGCCGGTCACTGTTGATGGTTACCATCAGCTCTTTGACGGCAAACTGGTTGTCATGCGTCGCCATGCCACTGTTGAGCGATAGCACGCAGCGCCCGAAGGCAGGACGGACCTCAGGATCTCCTGCTCGGAGATCCGCGTTGGCCGGCGACATGATAGTGCACTTGAGTACAGGGAGTACAGGAGGGGGATTTGGGGGAACCGGAGTGGGAATCGAGATTCTAGAGGTGGGGGAGGGGCGGGAGATTGGGGATGAAAAGGTAGCATGAATTTCGAACACACGCCAATATGCTCTCGGCGCGCAAGTGCACGAAAACACCGGTGGTGCCCACATGTCGGCCTAAGAGTCCTTTTTCTTTCTTTTTTTGAGCGCCCGGCCTGAGAGTCATAATTGACCTGTTTGGCATTGCGTTACTACTCGGCCCATATTCAACAACACCTCACTGGCCCAAACAAGTGTACATCATCGAAAAGACACTGAGCTCAAATTATAACTTGAAAAAAGGATATACTCTGAACACTGGAGAATGGTGATGCCCTCATTTAGCCCACCAGCAGTTCAAGACAAAAAACAGTTCGAAACAACGATATATACAACATTCAAACACTGACTAGTGACTACTACTGACATAAACAGCAAGACATGATAGTTCATAAGAAGTCTTGCTACACCAACAAAACGCACCCATCTGCAGCGCTCAGACTCTCGTGATCCAGATGAGAATGACATTCTAAATAGAGGCAACTATTACATAGTAAGAGTGACATAGACGAGGATGACCCAATGACAAGGAGTATGCATAACAAAAGAGAGAACTACCCATCCAGAACAAGCAACAAAGACAACAGGTCATTCGAAGAGGGATGATCCAACACCATAATAATTTGCAGCCACGCTTCGGCCACCAGTGCTTCGGAGACACCAGAACTCCACCCTTTCGACGCAACAACCCAATTACCTATCAACCTGAAGGCTTGAACCACATCACTGCCTGTCGGACTTGAGACATACAAGGATCAAAGTTAATCCAGATGCCTTTGTCATTCTCACCTTCTTTTGGCTGCACGCTGTATCGTTGACAACCAGGGGAGTCTGCTCCCAAAGTCCTAGGGCTCGCCGTGTAGACACAGTTTTCCCTAGCAAATAGAGCCTCTCTGCCATCAAGGTCCTTGCCAACGGTGATCTCCTGGTTAATCGGATAATTGAGTCCGAGAAACAGAGAGTATGAACCAAGGCTGTTTACCCGCCTCCAACTCAAAAATCCTGAAGGCCCCAACAAGCTGGTATCCTGCTCATAGACGTAGCAACCACTGTCAGGATACTCATGTATTTCACGGTGCTTGTACACAGTGGGGTTTTTGCAATATAACTTTTTCGGCTCATGTGTGCAAATGATCATCAGTCTTTTGCCGTCATCTAATCGAGCGAGGAACCAGTTGTGCTTCCCTATTTTTGGCAAAGGTGGTGTGATTACAAAGGGCAGTAACTGTAGGGACACTGTATCATATAAAAAAGGACAGGCATTGTTAATGTAAGATTAGCATTGTTCAGAGTATGAGTAGGATAATGCAAGAAACAACATTGATCTGTCCCTGTTGGAACTGAGAGGAAAATACAGGGAAATGTATATTGGGTTCGAAAATATAGAAGTGCCATGCATGGTTATACTCATGTTATCTCGCAATCGATTCTTCACAGGAAACTACCATGTCATGCATGTTATGTAATCATGTTCTGTCCTCACAAACAAATTCTTCAAGGAAACTAACAGACCATGCATTGTTATATACTCATGTTCTGTGGGAAAAATTCTTTTGAGGATATTATTCTAGCCATTGATTGCTGAAGGGCGAATATAGGTATGTACACATGGTAAGCATTACTTCAAAATATAGAGTTCTCCATATGCACATTTACTTCCCTAATGTATGGTTAGATGAAACCAACAGTGTGATGCATGTTTCTACATCATGAAAATGAGGAAACTAACATGGCTATTGATACACACTCATATTTAGTAGGGTTTTCTACATCTGTGCCCCTGGTTCCTTAGCTGTACTCATTCATCCCCACGCTCTTAACTTTTGCTCACTTTTCCCCACTCCCTTGGCTGAAACCCTCACAAATGGGCAAACTGGACGTTGCCGTCGGGTCAATGGCTTGACCGTTAACTCTGATGAGTGGGGCCGCACTGGACTGTGTCGCCCGTTGGACCTGACAAGTGGGGCGGCCTTGGACGGTGGCGCTGTTCGACCATTGGGCCGTGGTTTCGTTGGACTGTTGGGCCGTTGCATGAAACGCCTGCACGCGTTGCCACGATAGAAGCCTGCAATGCATGCACGACTTATCCAGCTAGCCTGCTATGCACGCACGCAGCTAGCCTGAATTTGAAAGCATTTCAATCTATCAAAAATCAAGTCAACCGTGGTTGGTAGAACACTTGCCCCCCCCGTCTTACCGCGGCTGCTGGCACGGAGTTAGCCGGGGCTCGAGCTCTTGAACCCAATGTTTGCAACATCAACGTCCCTCTCGATTTTCCTACCCTTAGGGGGAAAGTAAAGGCACTGCCTGCGCCGATGTGTGCCGACCGAGCCGCTTTCGTGCACGCCAGCCGCCACGGACGCAGCGACGGTCGCTGCCTACATGCGCCAATGCGTGTCTCCTCGATTAATAACATCGTTTGATCCTTTTCGATCCACTCGCATCTGCACCCGTTTTGCTACGGCAAATAAATTGAACAATATTTTTTTATTATTTTTGGCTGCATGCACTAGGTGGCTACATATCTTAATTCTTTGTGGCTTCCTCGACGTGGTTGTGGCTTGTGTAGCTATGCATGCACTAGGTGCTTACGAACAAAGCGAGCTCTCTAAAAAAATCAATAATTCAAAAAAAAGTACAAACTAGCAAGAACTTAATAATAGGATAGATAGAAAACTTAATAACATAACATAGATAGGGCCAGCAAGCCCAGAGCACAATCATATAGTTTAATTACAACTTAATAACATAACATAGATTCAGAAAAAAGAAAAAAAGATAGAGGGTTCTAAACCCTAGCCGCCGCCTTCTCGACCTCGCTCCTCCTCCACCTCGCTCCTTTGGGCTCCCTTCACTGCTCCTCCGGGGTGTTGTCGATGGGGTACGACAGAGTGTGCATGCGCGGCGCGGTGGGGAAGATGTTGCTGTACTCCGTGAAGATGTTGTGGGTGGTGAAAGCGATGAACTCGTAGCCACACCAAAACACGCGGCCGAGGAGGTAGAAGGCGTCAAAGGTGTTGGTGAAGTGGGCAAGGATAGCAACCACCACCCCGTTTTGGATGACCTCCTCGACGCGGAACATCGTTGGAGATCCCCGTGAGAGGTGGCGGTAGCCGGCCGCGAGGAAGAACTCGATGAAGCCCCTTGTGGTCCTCCACCTTGATATCGCCCACACACATAGTGTACGCTCAAAGTACACGCCGGCAGGGTAGAGCCTCTCCGGCACGGTGGGTGGGAAGTGGTAGGTTGGTCCGGTGTACTGCATGGTTGAGGGATGTGAAGAAGAAGGAGAAGGGGTCGAAGAAGATGGGGTCGAAGAACAAGAAGGGCAGATGGCAGAGGATGGGAGATAGATGCGGGATGTGAGAGGAAGGTGGCTTAAATAGCCGTAGTGCGACGTGTTATTTCGCCGTGGCAGTAATGGGGTCAAATGTGAACTAGCTCATTTTCACACCCACCGCGGCATCGGGAACTCAATCTCTATAGGTGCAATCAAAACAAGGGTCAAGCAAAAAAAAAAAACAAAAGCCAATGTGACGGCCCAACCAGAGCTTGGTTTCATTTTGGGCCCAATAACTACGTTTTTTTTTCGCGGAGTCAATGGTGGGCGAGCACAACCAATGGGAGAATATCTCGCGGATCGCCCCATGATCCAACAATGCAGAGCCGTCCATCTGATCCAACGGCGCGGAGCCTGCACGCAGCCAGCCCTTCTAGAAGACCACATCTGAGGGCTGTCGCTTGGCGCTAGTGTATGATCGGACGGCTGATGTTCGGAGCTAGGGTTAGGCGAAACCCCGCGAGGTTTAGAGGGGTTTTGAGCTGGTTAACGGGGTTATCTAGGCTTTGACTGAGCATAACTAATTTAAAAAAATAGAAAAAATATGAAACCTTCGACGTTAGTCGTTTTATAAGACACTAACGAGGAAAAATACTAAACTTGGTATACGGAAATTTAAAAAAAAAACCTAGGTGGCACGATCAAGGTCAAATGAGCACCATTAATTTAAAAAAAATCAAAAAATATAAAACCTGCGCACAATGTTGTCTTATGTGACAAGGTACCAACCAAAAATCATAAACTTGGTCTATGGACATTTTCATGAAAAAACCTTCACACATATGAGATATCACGTACAACGTTGCACAAAGTTCAAGGAGAGGAGGTACGGTTCCCTTAGGTTTTTGAAAAATTAAAAAAAATAAAAAATTCACCAAAACTTGATTTCAAAGTGAATAAGAAGGATCTGAACTTAGTTTTCCATTTTCATATTTTAAACGTGTTTTTAATGGTTTTCTATTAAAGCATAATTTTTTCAAAAAAAAAGTAAAAATATGAAGATTAATTCAATAAATAGTGAGACTTCGAATCTACACTATATAGATTGAATAGGTGTTAATAAAAAATATTTGGCTCATTTGGAATAGGTCCAAAAAAACTTGATTACAAATGGAGCTCATTTGGAGCACATTTCTCATGACTATAAGTTTTTCCACGCAAAAGAGATCGGATTGATCACCTAACGTTTATAATAGTTCAACAAACTTTGCAACATCACACCACAGGGCAATGGACTTCAAGTGTTGGTTCAAATTCAAATTTTGCCTCAAATTCAAATTGGAATATTTGATCTGTTATTGGAATACTTGATCAAATGATGGACTATCTTCATTCAAATGTTGTTTTTTTGCTCTGTTATTGGAATATTTGATCAAATGATGAACTATTTGCTATTTTTGCTTATTCTTTGCAGCATGTCTGACCAGTGAAGCAACACTGAAGCAACATGTGTGATCATTGCAGCACCTAAACTCATAGCTCACAACATCTAAACAGAACATACCATACACCATAGGAAAATTTAAGGACAGACAAATATAGATAGCATAATACATTACTATCATAGATCACACACAAAGTTTAGATACCACCACACAAAGTTTACCAAACAGCCACATTCAGTCTACCAATAGTAAAAGATAAAACATCATCACATCACACCGGAGTCAGGGCCTTCGCGAGGGCAGCATGCTGCCCCCTGATCTTGTAGTCCTCCCCGCGAATATCTACATCCTCTGCATGAGACACAAAGTGATCGAAGCGGCCATCCTTTGGCTTTGGCTTGGTGGCGCAGTAGGGGCAGTGCCACTTCTTGATCTTGCGGTTGTAGAAGGAAGCAACTCCCTTGTCCTTGATCTTCTCCACCTCCTTCGCTGTCAAGGACGCGACGTTGCCGTTGTATACATCTTCTCCAGACTCATACTGCACACATGAATGAATTACATTAATACATTATAGATTCATATACACCATGTCAAAGGAACTAAATGAACAATCTAAATTTCAAGTAGGCTTACCTCATATTCTTCGTCGTCACTATACTCTGGATCGTACGGGTCAAACCCAGTGAGGCCCAGCTTCCTCTTATTCCCCACAGAATCATCCTCCTGAATATACAATTACATCCATTACTAGTAAATACAGAAGCCAACTGATAATTTAGATATGCACACATGACACATTGATCATATTATCCATACTATGATCCTATTTACATTTTCCATTGTCATGCACACACATTGAACAACAAACCTAATATAACTACATATTATGGACAAATTTATATACTGATGAATCAAGTAACACTAGTACAGTGAGGTGCTATACAAACGGTTTTTAACCCCTTTCTGCGACGGCGTTCTGAACCATCGCCTAGTGAGTGACTGTGATAGGGGGGTCCTTCCCACACGACCCAGAAACCGTCGGGGATATGACCTCCTGGCACACACGCTCGGCAAAATGAGGTCGTGTGCGACCAGCGAGCGATCAAATATGGTTATACGTACAGTAGTGCTAAAAAAATACAATTATACAGGCAAAATCATTTCCGGTCGTAAGTACATCCCACACAGTCAGTCCTCGCTAAGCGTTTCCGTTCATATATACATCCCACATAGTCGCTCCAAGGAAAACGTTTCCGTTCGCAGGTACATCACACACAATTTTCCCCATTAAATCATTTGTGATAGCGTTGCCATTGCAGGCGATATTAACAATTTTATCGTTTGCGTTATTGAATGCATCACACATGGTGCGTAGAAGAAACTGTGTGGCAAAGGTTGTCCATCACACACAGTTTTTATGTGGTAAATGTTTGCGCAAGGTGGCCTAATGCAAACAGTTTTTAGGAGGATGTCATGTGTGATTGTTCATTGATCCAACATGGTTTATTCCTAGGAACTGTGTGCGTTGCCTGAGGTCATCGCCCACGGTGTTTTCTCAATAACCATTCGCAATAGAAAAACCAAATTAGCTGGCTAATTGGCCATTAGCAGGCTAATTGCCCTATTATTAATAATCCATTTATTAATCTAATTGACATTTCATATTAAGCACACAATATATTTCATTTCCATATTAAAGAAGCAGGATTTCATAATTGAAATACATCAGAGTACAACATCATATAGCTTCAGCACTCAGCTACCCCATTACACAACTGCACCAGCACCAAGTTTCACATGCAACATCTAGAACCTTTCAAAATTAGCATCATAGACGGTACATAGATAGATGCATCTCATCTGGAAAACTACTGAAGCGAAAGGCGAATATTGAGCCTTCATTGATGTTGAAGGTCTTTGCAACTTTAGGCCAGTGCCTGTGGATGATTGACCGTCCATCCATCATCCTCTTCAGGAACACTTCAATATTGAACCGTGGGTGTTGTATGAAAACCTTCCTCGCCTCCTAACCATAGAGGTGGTTTGAGAGGTAATCATCAGTGAACTTCTTTGGAAAGGCCTGAAAACAAGGATGTGCATAAATATCTTCTCTATTTTGGAAATGGGGCAAAGGAATAAAAAAAGGCAATGTTTAAGAGTTAGTACCATCTTGTAGTGAACTGATGCCTTCTTCATTGTGCAGACAAAGATCTTGTTGTTTTTTGTCACTAATTTCTTTATCCTAACAATCTTTCTGAGTTTCTTGACTTGATTGATATTCATGGACAACTCATTTCCCCATATGCAAAAAGGGTTGAACAGTGGGTCAAAACCTCTGACAGCAGGACCTACATGTGCAAGACCAAATTATTAAAAACCTAAATATTAGAATGGTTCCTGCAATTGCACAATAATGTGCTATTAGACAATGGACCATGCATGTGCTAACCTCGATTGTAAACCTTAGTGCTTCCCATTGTTTCCCCGCAACACATATAAGTTAGTTAGTCATCAGGTTAAGTGAGGGTTCGCATGCTATTAGTAAAATATGTTGATGAAAAATAAGCACATTGCAGATTCATCAGATGAAAAATAAGCACATTGCAAATTCTACCCACGACAATTGGACATCGCATTGCAGAATTGAACCAAGCAGTTAACTAAACACCACAACAAATGAACCAAACATTAACTGAGCACCACATTGCACAATATAACATACTCCTAATAGAAGATCAGACAGTTAACCAAACCAAGCATGCTTAACAACTTGGAAATATAGCAATTGTATTTGTTTCTCATGTATTGAGTACAACCAAATTCAATTTATTTCTCACATGGTATACAATAACAGAATGCACCCACAACAATTGAACATCGCATTGCAGAATTGAACCAAACAGTTAACTAAACACCACAACAAATGAACCAAACGTTAAATGAGCACCACATTGCATAATATAAGATACTCCTAATAGAAGATCAGACAGTTAACCAAACCAAGCATGCTTAACAACTTGGAAATATAGCAATTGTATTTGTTTCTCATGTATTTAGTACAGCCAAATTCAATTTACTTCTCACATGGTATACAATAACAGAATGCACCCACAACTATTGAACATCGCATTGCAGAATTGAACCAAACAGTTAACTAAACACGACAACAAATGAACCAAATGTTAACTGAGCACCACATTGCACAATGTATAACATACTAGATGATCAGACAGTTAACCAAACCAAGCATGCTTGACAACTTGGAAATATAGCAATTGTATTCGTTTCTCATGTATTTTGTAAAGATAAATTCGATTTATTTCTCACATGGAAGACAATACAAAATTGCAGCCTGAAGAATTGAACATCACATTTGCAGAATTGAACCAAACAGTTAACTGAAGACGACAACTAATTAACCAAACAGTTAATAAGTGAGCACCACATTGCACGACATATAGAACATATACACTAGAGCAACAGATTGCATGGTAAAATTAGATAGCACAATTCACTAGAATTTGTTAAGGAAAGGCAGGAGCAGCACACACAACGGGTAAACTGAGCGTGCTTAACCGGCATAGCTAGCAAATGGCAAGGTGCTCCTCCAAGATCTGGGGGTCGGCACGAATGGCAGCCATCACGACCTCATCCGCGCGTGCGGCCGCGATTTGCTTCTCGCTGCCAAATGCTCCTTGAGCTCCTGCCTATACTGCATGCACCATGGCTTAGGGTGGCGCTTATTTGGTGGAGGGGTCGGTGATTTGGGTGGAAGGTGTCGCGCCGGCGGTCGGGGCATGTGGGATGTGGAAGGAGGAGGAGGATGGGGGTCGGGTGTGGATTACCTGCCTGGATAGACGAGGCCGAGTAGCGTGAAGGAGGATCGCCGGCGAGGAGGCGGCGCTGCAATTAAGGAGTGAAGGTTTCAACTTGGAAAGGAAGGCGGAAACAGGGGAAATGTGGCTTTTGGTAAGGGGGAGGGGCGAGGAGGTAGATATTTCCGCAGAAGCCAAAAATTTTGAATCGGTTCAGCGAAAAAGCTGGCGCGCAAAGTGTCATCAGACACGGTCCCTAATTCAGAACTGTGTATGATATGTGAACATCATGAATGATTCAGATAGCTTAACCCGTGTGTGTGATGAGTTTGAATGTCAAAATTTTAGTTCGAATTTCCCTGGTTACAGTGGTCATCCACGTCATTGCATATTTTGGGTACACAAAGGAGACTACAGCACACCCACACTTCTTAATCAAGCAAGTTCAGCAATTAAACAGAGCTAGCTGACCTAAATATTACTCTAACAAATTAAAGACCGGCGCTCTTAATTAAACATAACAAAGAGTACTACTACGGCTGGTGCTCGTCGATCTCCGCCGCCTCCTCCATGTCTAGCTCGCGCCCGACGGTCTCCTAAGGAAGCGCCTCCATGGCATCCATCGCATCATACTCGGCAAGCATCTCGCCATCCGCGTCCGCCATCTCTTTGGAAAAGGCCGCCACGAGTTGGGCTAGGGCGGCCGCGATCTGGGCTTGGACGGGCTCCGTCCTGGCAAGGTATGCGGCGGGGGAACGGACGGCTGCTCGAACGCTCTCGGCAATTGCCAACTCTTCGGCTGTGGGTTGCCTAACATTGTCAGAGAAGCTTCGTTCGATTTGCGCGGTGACCGCCATGAGCTGGGCGTGGGCGGCTTCGACATGGTCGTGAGCAGCCTCCATCAGGGCTAAGGCAGCCGCTGCGGAATGGACAGCTGCTGTGCCGCTCTCGCCAGTTGCTATCCCCGAGGCAGATGTTGCTGCCGCCACCTGAGAAGCAACAACGGCCGTTTGGGCTGCCTTGGCCGCCCGGTCGCAGATTACGGCTGTGCTCATGCACCTTGTTAGCACGCGCATGGCGGCTGTGGCCGCCCTCTCGCTGGAGTGGGCCACCAAAGTTGCCCTCACGACGCGGGTCCACGTCCCCATCTTTCACTGGCGATGATTGAATAGTGAAATGATATTTGGGGAGCGAGCTAGTGTGCTTGACACGCCGGCTGTGGACTGTAACCGACGCACCTTCTCGCGTAAGCCATAGGCGTACTATACACCGACGGTGCTCCAAGATATTTTGTACTGCATCTCACACGGTTGGTGATAATAAACTGTGTGCGATCTACTTGATTTTCATCTTGATTTGAATTAAATAATGGGGTCACAGCGGCAATGGAGGGTGTTTGAATTGCTAGAACTTTTATCTGCAGTGAACATGCAACTATATGTGTGTCGTAAAAAATTGGATTCATTCACGGTTCGTTTGGACATTTTATACATTAAATTGGTTTTCTAGCCATTTTAGGTGCACAATTCAAAATTAAACTACATGCACATGCTCCGGTGCACCAACATGGGTTGTAAAATCATATATGTGTCCATGGGTTTATGCTTATGTCCCATGCAAGAAATGGGGATGAATTTCGAACACCACGGCACCATGGCTCTCCGGCAAATGTTCAGAAACTTGCTTTTGTAATTCTAGTAAATCCAAAACCCGTCTGAAATTCATGAACCTTGGCATGCTATCATGGAATGGCATCAACATGCTGGGCTAAAAAATATTGTCCCATTTGGGGCAGGTTATGGTATAAGCTTCTCACAAACCAGAGCTTCTCACAAGAAGCCTCATGGTTTCGTTAGGGAAACGTGTCACCTTTGTGGACAAAACGATATTCGTCGCCTCTTCTTGCTTTCAATTTTTTCTTAGTGTCAACATAGAACAACAGGAGTGTCATGTTAAATTTTGCAATTTTTCGAGGATCGTTTGGACATTTTTATACGCTAACTGAGTTTTCTAGGCATTTATGTGCATAATTCATAATTGAACTACATGCACATGCTTCAGTCCATAAAAACGGGTTGCAAAATCAAATGTGTGTCCTTGGTTGCAAGCTTAGGTCACATGCAAGAAATGAGAATGAATGTCAAACACCTTGACACTGTCGCTCGGCCGCTAACATTGAGATACATGGTTTTAAAATTCTAGTAAATCAAAAACTCGTCTGAAATTCATGAAACTTGACATGATATCATGGAATGGCATCGACATGCTGTGGTAAAAATATTGTCCCATTTGGGGTAGGTTTGGGTATAAGCTTCTTGCAAACCAGAGCTTCTCTCACAACAAGCCTGATGGTTTCGGTAGGGAACGTGCCACCTTGGGGGACGAAACGATATCTGTTGCCTCTTCTTACTTTCAAATTTTTTCTCGTGTCAACATAGAACAACAGGAGTGTTGTGTCAATTTTTGGGATTTTTCGGGGTTCGCTTGGACATTTTTATACATTAACTGAGTTTTCTATGCATTTATGTGCATAATTCAAATTTGAACTACATGCACATGCTCCAGTGCATATAAATGGGTTCAAAATTGAAATGTGTGTCCTTGGTTGCATGCTTAAGTCCCATGCAAGAAATGAGAATGAATGTCAAACACCTTGCCACCGCCGCTCGGCCGCTAACATTGAGATACATGGGTTTTAAATTCTATTAAATCAAAAAGGCGTCTGAAATTTATGAAACTTGACATGCTAGCATGGAACGACATCAACATGCCGTGGTAAAAATATTGTCCCATTTGGGACAGGTTGGGGTACAAGCTTCTCACAAACCAGAGCTTCTCACAACAAGCCTCATGGTTACAGTAGGGAACGTTTCACCTTTCTGGACAAAATAATATCTGTTGCCTCTTCTTGATTTCAATTTTTTTTCTAGTGTCAACATAGGACAACATGAGTGTTGTGTTAATTTTAGGAATTTTTCGGAGTTCGTTTGGACATTTTTATACATTAACTGAGTTTTCTATGTGCATAATTCAAATTTGAACTACAGGCACATGCTCCAGTGCATGTAAATTGTTTGAAAATTAAATTCTGTGTCCTTGGCTGCATGCTTAGGTCCCATGCAAGAAATGGGAATGAATGTCAAACACCTTGCCACCGTCGCTCGGCCGCAAACATTGAGATACATGGTTTTTAAATTCTAGTAAATCCAAAACTCGTCTGAAGTTCATGAAACTTGACATGCTATCATGGAGCGGCATCAACATGCTGTGGTAAAAAAATTGTCCCATTTGGGGCAGGTTTGGGTATAAGGTTCTCGCAAACCAGAGCTTCTCACAACAAGCCTAATGGTTTCGGTAGGGAACGTGCCACCCTTGGGGACGAAAAGATATCCGTTGCCTCTTCTTACTTTCAAAAATTTTCTAGTGTCAACATAGAACGACAGGAGTGTTGTGTCAATTTTTGGGATTTTTCGGGGTTCGCTTGGATATTTTTATACATTAACTGGGTTTTCTAGGCATTTTATGTGCACAATTCAAATTTGAACTACATGCACATGCTCCAGTGCAGAAAAATGGGTTGACATATGAAATGTGTGTCCTTGGGTGCATGCTTAGGTCCAATGCAAGAAATGGGAATGAATTTCAAACACCAGGGCACTGTTGATTGCCGGCAAAACGTTGAGATACTTTGTTTTTAAATTCTAGTAAATCCAAAACTCGTCTGAAATTCATGAAACTTGGCATGCTATCATGGAATGGCACCAGGCATGCTGTGGTATTTTTCGTGTCCATTTTGAGAGAAGGCGCACTCGAATAACAGCCAACAAAGGCATTTTGAAAAAATAGCTACCACTTTAATATCTCAAATGTTTGTACTTTGTATAATTTAAATCATGTGTGTTCTGTTAACCATTCACGTGACACCACGTGTCTTGGTTTTAGTGGCTATAGGAGGTGCCGTGCGGACAGCTGCTTGACTGAACGGGAGGCGTGCAAGCGCAGTCCGGTGTGCAGGCTGACCGAGAGGCGTGCAACCTGTCCTCCAATGCGCAGGCTCACCGGGAAGCATGCAAGCTGTACGCTGCGCAGGCTCACTGGGAAACGAGCCCTTTGACTTCCATGGCCGCCCGCCTTGCTCGCATCCTCTCCATTAATGGCGCCCGAGCCGCTGTTTAATATGAGCGGCCTTACTGTTCGCCTCCCATTCCCCTCCCTCCCGTAGACCTCCACCAACGCCATGGCGCAGAAGGATCATCTGCCACTAGTCTTCAAGTTTGGTGAAGTCGACTCCGAGCTGGAGGAGATAGAAAATAAGGAGGAATGGGGCCTCATGGACATGGCCCTGAACGAGCTGGCCACGGCGGTTGCTGCCCCCGCGCCCGTCCCATCTCCCATCCCTGCGCCCGCGCCAGCGACCTTTCTCGTAGCATTGATGGGCTGGTCGCCGTGCACTATCGCAGAGCTGGAAGCCGCGGGCGTCAGCGAGGTATCAGCAGACCCGCGTGAGCTCGTGTACATGCCAGCGCCAGCGCTCGTGCCCGTGCCCGTGCGCGCCCCTCCAACCACCGCGGCGCCGGTCCTTGTGCATTTGCCTGCACCCGCTGCGCCTGTGCGTGCGCCCCCCTCAGTGGCATGGGACGCTGCCATCGACCACTACCTCGCAGCGCTGCCAGTTGCCATCCTCCCGTGCCCCGCCCGTCGATCGTGCGACGACATGATGTTTGATTTCCAAGTGAACAACATTCTGTGCTGCCTTGAAGACTTCAACAACGGCGTCGTGGAGGACGACAACAACAACGCTGGCACGGCACGCCGCCTCCGCCGCCGCCGGAAATAGTTTTTTTGGGTTTAATACTGTATCCCGATCATATGAATATAAATTTGCAGTGTGACTGAATGAAAGATATGGTTTGAACGAACTTGCGTTTTTCTCTCTTAATGTACAGACTTATCAAATGATTTTCTTTTGAAAAAAACGTCAATGGTTTTTAAATATAAAACACTCATCGCAAACGTTTTAGTTAGAACACCCGTATGCAAACCGACAGCTTCCCCAGGAAGCCAAGGGAAAATGTGCCGAGCAGGATTTGTGCAGCTCTTGATCGTAAACGTTTTAGATAGAACACCCGTATGCAAAGTGAGAGCTATGGTCTTCCCCCTTAAGTCAAGGGAAAATTCGCAGCACAGGATTTGTGCATCTCTTCAACGCAAACGGTTCAAATTGAATACGGCATGCAAAGCTAGACTTCGACGCTAAGCCAAGAGAAAATGTGTCGAGCAGGATTTGTACATCCCTTCAACGCTAACGGTTGTTTTGGATGATCCGTGTGCAACCACGTACACACAATTTGGTAAGATTTGCATCTGTCATATTGGGTATATTGCCATTTGTCAAACTGGAAAGATTGACATTTGTTGATCTAGTAACATTGCCATTTGTCAACCTTGTAACACTGCGATTTGTCAAAATATGTAGCTAAAAATCACTAGCACTATCTAATTTTTGCAACTAAAATTCAGTAATTAAGCATAGATTTCATTCATAGATTAAGCAGTCGTTCTTTTTACAAACAGTTCAACTCGACAGCTGAACAGACCAAACTTTTCCCCAATTGTTGCCAACCATGTACTGAAATAGCTAGTTCAACTATATATACTAGCTAATTTTAAGTACGTTGTACAGTTTCACCACATCTATAGTCAGATGAACTGAACAAAATAGCCCCTAAATACTACTACTACGGAGGGGCTTTGTACTACTTCCGGCAGCCTCTCCTTTGCCGAGCGCGCTCAGTAAGAGGCAGAGGAGGAGGAGCCTACCGACGAGCTGGACAACTGCAATACGGTGCCTGCCGCTGCTACACCTTCAGCGACGCTCACCTCGAACGCCCTCTGCCGCTCCAGACGACCCCTCTCGAAGCGGTGGTTCTCCTCATAGATCTCCTGATTCCTCGTCTCTGCGGCGGCGTGTGCTACGGCCACGGCGGTGGTAAGGCTCTTTGCATGCTCAACGAGGTGCTCTTCCTCCTCCTGCAGGAACTCGGTGTAGCGCGCAAGGTCGCTGACGCATGTGCGGTCCTCCACCTCCCCCTCCCGCTTTCGGGCGGCGGTGGCGGAGCGGGTGATGACCCCGACGGTCGACGGTGGGCTGGCGTCCACGGCGGCTGACGATGGGGAGGTGGCCCCGACCACCACCTCCCGGCTTCGGGCTGCGGCGGCGGAGCGGGTGATGGCCACGGTGGCCGGCAGTGGGGTGGCGGCCACGACGGCTACCTCCCGCCTTCGGGCCACGCGGCGGAGCGGGCGATGGCCCTGGCTTTCGACGGTGGGGTGGCGGCCACGGCGGCCGGCAACAGCTGCCGACAGGCAACGGCGGCGGAGCGTGTGGTGGGTGTTTCGCGCACACCCAACAGGGACGCCACGCGCACTACACTACGCCGGGGACTACGCCACCGCCGCGGTGTAGCCTCCCAGCTGGAGCTGTCCTCTGATGACGGCGGTGTGGCTGCGCGACGATGACGGACCGGTGCCGTTGGCGATTGTGGGAGAAGCAGACGACATAAGCTACAGGGAGGGAGGTGAAAATGCGACGCAGGACTCGCCGGCCGTGAGGGTTTATATAGCAGGCCCGTAAGCATTGGGATTTTGGGGGATTTCACCGACTCGGGCGGGAAGCTTGCACGGGAACGGGCTCATCACCGTTTGGCCAAAAGAACACCCCTGCGCGCTGCTCAAGCTTGCGCTCTAAGCCGTCTGCGGCAGCGGGGTGACAAGACGTGCGAGAGAAGGACGAAAGGACACGTACACATACGGTTAATAAAATAAAAACATTTGCGATTAAATTACCTACTACCCCTGTCCTGGTTTATAAGTCGTCTATGTATTTTTGTGCCAAATTTTGACTATAGATTTAACTAATAAAATACGAATGCATGTCGCCAGAGATTATATTGTTGGATTCGTATTTGAACATAGTTTCCAATTATATATTTTTTGTGACATGCATTAACATTTCATTGGTTAAATTTAAGGTCAAAATATGGCACATAATATAAAGGGGACTAATAGACCAAGACGGCGGTAGTAGCACACGGCCGCTCTCTACGCAGCGACGCAATTGTCGGCCGGCTTGTAGACGAACATTTCCTGCATGCTCAACTGCTCTATGCGTGTGCTTGCTTGCGGTTGAGGCGGCCGCGGCGCGCTCTGCTCATGTCCCACCGCGCGCGCTCTGCTCTCGCGTCCCTCCGGGCGCTCTGCCCTCGTTCCTCCATGCGCGCTGCCAGTGTTTGGGGCCGGCGCACGATCACACACGTTCGTGTGCATGCGGTTGCGCCGGGCGCGGCACCACGATGCAGTTACCTGCTGCAAAAACTGCCATGCGGACGCGCCGAGAATCCAGGCCGCCCAGCCCCCATTTATTGCTACGGCCATTTACCTTCATCGCTCGCGCCACATGACACAATAAGCACACCCACGACGACACATACAGAGAGGACATCCAGCGGTTCCAATGGCGCTCCCAGCAGTCGACGATGACAACGGCGGGCAGTTCACCACGCATCATGTAGTGGACACCCACGTGAGGGGGAAGGCCCTCTCGGTGGTGTACACGAACGAGCCGGTCTTGGTGGAGAGCTCCATCCAAACTATGGAGCAGTTGCTTGCCGAGGACAAGTACCAAGTGGCCGGCTTCGACCTCGAGTACACCATCGGTCGTGCCGGGCACGATCAGAAGGTTGCCATCGCCCAGTTGTGCGTGCGACATGACGTACTCGTCTACCACTACCACCTGGCCACAAGGCCTTGCTAGCGTTTCTCCAGGTTTATCAACAGCGCCGACTACAATTTCGCTACGGTGGACACCACCAACGATCTAAAAGCGCTCAAGGTTTCGGGCTTGAAATGCCAGAATCTAGTCAACATCCAGGACCACTACAAGGTCTGGGGCAGCGACAACAACAAACAGAACTCCCTGGTTGACCTCGCCTCGGCCATCATCGACCCCTGCTACATGAAGATGAAGGATGAGAGCAAGAAGGACAAGAACGCCTGGCATAGTGTCTGGCATGAGAGACTAGATGAACAACACGTCAAGTACGCGGCCAAGGACGCGTACACGAGCTACGAGATGTACATGCGGATCGTTGACATGAGGGAGTGTCTTCTTCCTACCCGAGATGAGGGATCGAGCCACAAAGCAGTGGCCGGAGCGTCACAAGAAGTAGATGACTAGACAATCGTTTCTCCTAGTTTAGAATGCAGACAATTGTTTATTGAGGTGTGTGCGAATGATCTGTATAGTCACTTATGTAATTGGATGTTTATTTCAGTTATATATATATATACATAAACACCATTCTGATCACGGGATCAGAATAATATTCTGATCACAACCTGAACTTCCCGAGTAACGCGCCTGAATTTCCCTGTGTACGAACCCGAACTTCTGGCTATCTTCGCAACCGTGGCTTCCCCCGCAAATTATTCCGGTCGGTAGTGTTTTCTGGGATGTGACTGTAATCCAGATACCCATACCTGCATCTAAATGCTCGTTTTGATTCGTAATTTTGCATTTTGGCGGATTCACTCTCGGGGCGGATGAACTTGTGTCTGTTTACAAGTTTAATGCATTCACTGGATGTTCTAGATCCTCTAACATGATGGGAATTTGGTGTAAGTACGAGTTTCGTGGATAATTTGTCGTTAATTTCAACGGATTTGATTTCGGGTTCTGTGTTCTTCGTCCGCGGGAGTGGTTCCGCGGCTTCTGTGGATTTGGTGTTTTTATTTGAATATAGAGGGCGGATTTGATTGCAGTAGTGAGATTGGACCGTTCATGCGTTGTTAATTTGATCGGGCAAGCGAATACACCCCTGAAATCGGGCGATTGGATCTCGTGTTGGCCCGTGTTGGTTTCGGTTCTTCGTTGAGACAGCTTGGTGGATTTATCATTTTGATTTTAGGGCGCAATAGGATATCGTTCGAGGTCGCGGACTGAGAAGGTGTAGTCATCCAAGTGATTAAATCTGAAAACCAAATTCGATAATGTGTATTTTTCAGTTATTCTACTGTCTGTGTTACAGAGTTGGACTTCTGCACCTTTTGTGCTTGAACTTCCCTCGTTTTAATGCATGTTTTTTGGGTGATGCTGCAATACGATCTGTTCGGTTGGTGTTGTTATAAAAATTTTGTGTACGTTTTTTTGTTTTTCAGAGTACTCATATACGTAAATGTGGAGCTGGTCCATAGACACACAAATCATCTTTTTTATATATATTATGTCTTCAGGATTAGTTTTTTGGATCATCCACATTCTGTGGTAGTAGTTGGACTTCTATGGTACCAGTGATTGAACTTCCTGGTTTCCAAATTGCAACGCGGTGCAGCATCGCGCTCTATTTTTTCTTTTTGTTTTTTTTTGTATTTTTCTAATTTGGGTTTGAGTTTGTGCAACTATGGGATTATTCCCAAATATGCATGCATACCTTACTTATTTTTTTGTAACATGTTTGCATACTTCGAACAGTGGTAGAACTTCAGTATGTGTTTAACGTGAACTTACAAGATTTTTGCTTCTGTGTAATTTGTTTTTCTACATGTTCATTTGATGTTTTTTCAAAACACCGAACTTCTGTGTTTTTACAACTTGAACTTACCTTATTTAGAACATTTGATTAGTTAACTTACGCCTTGTGCATTTTGTTTCTTCGACACTAAACATTATTATTCCTAAGGTGTTTCTTTCTTGGTTTTTTATGTCACAGCAATGAAACTTTTCATGAATGCAGGTCCATCTTTTTGACATTGATATTCCAGGACAGATTACATTCCAGGAATCAAAAACCCTTACTAGATTTCTTCTGCAATTTGTTGTAGCTAGTGTGTAAGTGTGGAGCTGGACCACAGGCACATGCTTCCTCTTTTCCCTTAGTCTATGTTTTGGTATAGTTTTTTGATCATCCACTATCTTCAGTAGGATCTGGACTTCTTTTTTATTAATGGTTGAACTTCTGGTTTTCCGGATTGCATTCCACATTTGCAAGGCGAAGGTGCATGGTGCTCTATATTTTCTTTGTTTGGTTTTCTTTGTAATTTTAATTCTTCAGATGTTCTTTTTAGACTTTTGTCTCGTGAGCAACCATGGGATTAGCCCAAGTATGCATTCACTTTTTCCAGATAATCTAAGGGTCGTCGTAGAAGCTGGACTTTCTATGTTGTTCATACATGAACTTCTGCTTTTACTTCTTTGCAAGGTAATGCAGCAAGTCCTCTGTATTTCTTCTTCTTTTATGTTATTTTTCATTCTTTGCATTGGTTTGGATTTTTTTGACTTAGTCCCATGAGCAGCCATGGAATTGGCCGACGGATATGCGTATTTTTTTATTTTTTCTAGTATGTTTTTGTACTTATAATAGTTGTTGGTCTTCACTGAATAATTATCCTGAACTTCTGTATGATAATCGTTTTTTAACATGTTAATTTGGGGTTTTACAAAACCTCGAACTTCTATATCTTCACTACTTGAACTTCTTATTTATAATTTTATTTGTTATTTTTTGTATTTTAATATTTGTAGACATTGAAATCGGCATTGCGCGTATTGACAAATGCGGTAGCGCGAGGTCGAGCAGGGGGGGAGGGGGGGAGGGACCCCCCTCCCCTCCCCCCTGCGAGGCCGAGACAGGAACGAGCCGGAGCAAGCGACGACGCGGCGTGCCGCGTCGTTGCATGCGGAGGCGAGTCCGTCACATCCGTGACCCCACTATCTATCTTAGGGTTTAGGGTTTAGGGTGCGTGCGGTGGGGGTGGAAACAGAATAACCGCATTGCGTCCTGTCAAAACCTAGCACGCAGCAATGCGGTAGCGCGAGGCTGAGCAGGGGGGGGAGGAGGGGGGTCGGGACCCCCCTCCCCTCCCCCCTGCGAGGCCGAGACAGGAATGAGCCGGAGCAGGCGACGACGCGGCATGCCGCGTCGTCACATGCGGAGGCGAGTCTGTCACATCCGTGACCCCACTATCTATCTTAGGGTTTAGGGTTTAGGGTGCGTGCTTTAGTTAGATATGAACTTCATCTGTTTTTGTACTTGAACTTCTTCTTTTTGTTTCTTAGTGTTTATTTATTCATATGCCTTTACTTCTTTTATTAGAGTACTTGAACTTCTGTTCTTTATTTTTTGAACTTCTTTTCTCTTGTATTTTTAGGTGCATACTTTGTGTATGTATTTTTCTTCCCTTGGTAGTGTATTTGCCATCAATTTTTTGTTTTTAAGGATATCAGCAGTGCTGTTGTGTGATCTTATCTCATTATAATAGATGCATTCAAATGGTGCATTCATTTATCTACACATGTATTTACTTTTTTAGCTGTTGGGGGTAAAACTATAAATTTAGTGGCGCTGCAATTCCCACGACAGAGAGGCATTAAGTGAGCATCTTCCATCGCCACCACCTGTCAGAAAACCCCTCTCCCCCTGTCGCTCGCTCTCTCCCCCCTCTCCGTTGCTCCGCTGCCTTCCTCGCCTCCAACTCCCCCCGATTTCTCCGCCCCTGTCCCCTGCCCTCGTGCTGGAGTAACCGGCGGACGCCCCCGCTCCTATTTCTCCCCCACGCCCCACGCCCCGCTCTCCCTCGCCCAGCCCACTCTCTTCTGCTCTGAAGCGAGGGCGGCAACTGCCTGCGCGGTTGCAAGGTGCGCGTGGCGTCGTGGGGAGTGGAAGAACCGGCGCGGATTCATGCGTGCGGGGGTCGTCTGGAGAGGTACAAGTGCTGCCCCGCCCTAATGCTTGCTTCTAGTTTCACCAGATCTGTCGAGTCCGCCTCCTGTGTGCTCTCGCGTCCGCGTCCTACCCCCTTCTTCTGATGGTTTGGTGGGAGATTAGGTAGGGTTCTTGTGCGTGTGGTGGGTGGATTCCATTCCCCCGTAGTCCTATAGTACTATGAGATGCTTGTGTGTGCTATTTCTCCATTCAGAGTTGAGTGGATTTCATTTCCCCTTTGGTGATTTCAGCATTCAGATGCATGTAAGAGAGGGTGTGGTGTGATGGTTGATGGTGAATCTGATGTATCTAATTGTCTTAGTATTGTTGATTTCGAAGTCTAGATTGTGTCTGTCACATGCTAGTTAGTTTATGGATTCTTTTTTTGTTTGTGCTTGCCTATATGTGCTACTGTTCATGTTTTCATACTTGTTGATATGTTCTAGTTGTTTCATCCTAGGGTTTCATTTAGTTGTTTTTTGTATTTGTTGTATGATTGTCTACCTGCTAACTATATGCAATCTATCCCCTATTTTTAGTAGGTTGTTCTAGGGTTTGGAGTTTCATTCATCAAGGGGGTTGTGTTGTCATGGCTTCCAAACCTTCTCCAGGTATCTTAATGTAGTTGGATCTTGTATTTTAAATAGCAGTATTCTTATATATGTCTGCCCATATCTTCACTTAGTTTTCTTGTTGGACTGCCATTCTTATTAGTGTGAACTTCTAAGAAAGGTTATGTGTATGCTTTTTACCCTTAGTTTGAGTTAGTAGAGTGTTGCTTACTTTTTAGTTGATGATTTGCAGGTGAAACTATGTCACCAAGTGTTGTTGGACTTCCCAAATGATTCATATTTATAGTGTATATCTTTGTTTTTTTTTGTTATCATGTTCATGGTATTGATATTTAGTTTGCCTGTGAAATAGTATTTGTGGTCATGCTACATCTTTTTTGTGTGGTACTTGCTTGGGTCACATAGTTGAACTTCTGGTTTTAATTATTGTTTGTTTATAATGAAATTTGGTTGAACTTCTGTTATGCACATTTTGTTTTACTGCTTTGTTATATATCGTTGAACTTCTGGACATTCATGTTATATGTAGTAGCCCCTCTGGTGTAGATTGTTTTTATATTTAGTATGTACATTTTAGTTTGTTGGTTGTGTTTACTGCTTTGTTAGGTATTGTTGAACTTCTGGGTATTGGACATTGTTGTAAAAGTAGAAGTCCCTTTGGTGTAGGATTGCGGATTAGAACTCAGCTGCCTTTTTACTTGCATTTCTTGTGGTTGGTGATGAGTTGAATAGTTCTAAAAAAATGCCTGCGATCAAGATGGAGCTTCAGAAGTTAATACTGATGCTCCAATATCTGATGCGGCTAAATCACCCATAATCCCTTTGAGTGTGATTGCTGAGGTTGCTTCGAGCCTTGAGAATATTTCAAGCCTCGAGGATCTTGCTTCTGCAGCTCTTGCTTCACCTAGTATGTGTAACCCCTTTTTCTTTTCATTTTAAATTCTTGAGCCATGTTTTTTTTAGCTTGTTCATGTCGGTTGTTTTTGTTTTTGTTCCTGAATTTTTTTATTTTTTGCTTTGATTTTTTGTGTTCTTTGCAGATGTGTCCACAGAGGAGGAAGCTGTGAACACCATCAACGATGTTTTATCTGAGTTGGGTTTATCAGAAACCCCTGCTGCTGCCGAGGAGGGGGCTCCGTCAGTCAAAGGTTGTGATTCCGTTCCGGATCCTTTGTGCTCTCTTCAGATGTCAGAGACGCAGTCGCAGTCTGTTGATGGCACTGAACCTGTCACACAACCTGAGGATGTGCCTCTTCAGCTTCTCCTGGAGGACCAACGTAAGAGGAAGAAGCAAGAAGATTTTGACAAGAAGAGGGCGGCCCGCCTTGAGAAAGGTTCTGATGTTCCTGGATCTGTTCATGCGGCTGAGCTCACGGTTGAGGAAGACGTGCCGTGTGGCAGTGATGGCACGGTTGTCCCTTTTAAGAAGAAAATCAAGAAGACCACTGCGAGGAAGCTAGTAGTTGGTGAAGTTACTCCTCGGAGGAGCCCACGTGTTTCAAGGCCTGCAGAAGTTGCTGAAGAGGAAGGGCTAGGCCTTGGTGGTACGCCACGCTGTAGTCCTCGTGTGCTTGCCACTGCCGCGCCTACACCTTCTTTGCTTGATGCTGGTGCATCTGGTAAGGGGAAGAAATGCGGCGTCAAGCGCAAGGTTGCACCTGCAAAGGTCAACAAGGGTGTGAAGAAGCGTTCTCGTGTTAATCCAGAGGACAAGGATGATGCTGATTTCAATGCTGATGACGAGGACGACAACGATGATGATGCTGCCGCTAATCAGGTATGAATGTCTCATGTTTACCGGTTTTTAGAGCATTTGTCGCTATTGCTGTAGTTTTTGTGTTTTTAGCACTGCCTTGGCGTACATAGCTGACCTTCTGCTCCATATAGACCAATAAATTAGCCGATCTGCTTTGCTTTTATGGTATTACTGCCTTTGAGTACATAGTTGGACTTCTGGATATATACATGAAGAAATTAGCTTAACTTGTTGGTATACATGTTGTATTACTACCTTGTTGTACATGGTTGAACTTCTGCTTTGTAAATTTCCAACATTGTTGAAAGCATCTTTACTTCTGGTCATGCATGGTTGTACTGCCTGTGTAGACATAGTTGGACTTCTGAAATGTACTGCGTATGTAGGCATTAGTGGAATTTTGGTGAAGCTTGTGTAACTCATTGTTCTGCCTTTTTTCCTTGTCATTGCATTTTTTTTTCAGTATCAGCTTGTGAAGCGGCCTGAGAGGAGGAAGAGAGGAGGCAAAGCGCCCGAAGAAGGTGGCCAAGGAGGAGGTGAGGCGAAACATTTTAAGAAGACGGTTCGCTGCTCACTAGGAGAGGTCAAGACGTGTGCGAAAATGCTACAAACTAGGCATAAGACGAGGGTTATCAAGGTTGGTTTTGGTTGTGTGTTTGACTTGAAGGTTGATTCCAACATTTCTCGTCCTTTGATGGGCAACATCTACACGAGGATTGACCCTAAAACGATGATCCTGGACATGGGTGAGGCGAACAAGGTTCTGCGTATTACAAGTGATGCTATTCACCATCTGTTTGGATTCCCTCAAGGTAATCATACCCCTCCTAGGCCCTCGAATGATGGGTTCGATGATGCTGTTATGAGGTTGAAGGGCAAGCTTGGGTACGCTAGGAGTGACGACATCAAGACAAAGGATCTGCGGAATATCCTCGCAGAACTTGTGAAGGATGAGACGAAGGATGATCTTGCTCTGCAGGTGTTTTACCTGATTGTTTTCATGAAGGTGGTTATCCCTGGAACGTCTACACGAGTGTCCAGGGAGACAACAATGGCTGAGAATCTTGTGTTTGAGGATATGGCAGATATGGACTACTGCCAGTTGGTTGTTGACGATATTCGGAGTGCTGCTGTTAGGTATCAGCAAGGTACTAGCAGAGGAAAAGCTGTCACAGGCTGTGCCATCGCGCCGCTTCTTATGTATCTGGACTGCCTTATCATTGGCAAGATGCCTAATATTGACTTGAGGACCCCTCGCATCAATTTCATGGATCAGGTCAAGCTTCTTGAGCTTCCTGCGGCTGACTTGGTCAAGAAGGGTGATGATGACCCAGCCAACTGGGTGTTTGGGAGACTGCCTGTGAGTGTTTCTATGCATCATTCTTTCCTGAGTAGTTTAACTTGAACTTCTGGTACTGCTTTCTATATTTTTGTTCCCATGTTCCTTCGTTTGTTTTCTGACGCATTGACTTTTGTTTTTGTATGAAGTGGAAGACACAGGCTGAGGTTGTGTTCTTTAGGGTTATTGAACGTCCTGTTCTAACTATGCCTCGTGCCGCCGGCCTAGGGAGTGGAACTTCCCCAAGATTTGAATTCTCCCGGGATGTTAATACTGGTGCCCCCCCTGTAGATCCAGGAGGTTCTTCTGCCCGTGTGAGTGCTGCAGGTGGCGTGTCTTCCGAGAATTTGTTTGAAGCTGCCAATGTTTCGCCGGTTAGGATTGATGGTCTTCTTGAAACCGTTTGTGGGGAGTTGGCCCGTGTTCCGTCAACTGTTGATCGTCTTAGTCGCGTTGATGGGATTCTTCCTCCCGGACACGGTTTTGATGCTGATTCTTCGAAGGAGGTCTTATCAATGGAAGCTAGATTTCTTGAAGAGCTTCGTCAGAGCACTTCCCACCTCCATGCTAGGTTTGGGCTGTTCAAGGAAATGCAGGATGCTCGTTGCAAGCCATTTGAAGATGAGGCAAGTGTTGTTGTGAGAGAGATTCAGAGGCAGGATTCTGTTTGTTTGGGTCGTGAAGGAGGCCACGTGGAGCATACCAAAGAGGTTTGTTTATGTTGGCTTTTGATATTTCTTTGTACTAATGTTCATTGTTAGCTTTCAGTTATTACTGTTTGTAGTCATAGGCGACCGTTATTGATTTCATGTGTCGTAAACTGTTTCTTTTTAGTACTAGTGTTTCCTATGTGACCTTCTCTATTTATAGAACCTGAACTTCAAGTGCTACAGCACCTGAACTTCCATGACTGGCCCTTTTTGTTCCCTTTTGTATCTTAGAGTAGTTTGATATCTGACCTGCTATGTTTACTGTATTTGGACTTCCATTATGTGTCGGTTGTGATAGCTGACCTTGTCTGATTATGCAATGTGAACTTCTGCTGATTAGGTATTTGTTTTCTACATGATTTTTTTTGTAGGCTGTTGATGATGGTGCTAGGGTTGAGGAGGATGTTTTACCTGCGCATGAAGCTGCTCCTATGCATGAAGCTGCCCCTGTGCATGAACCTGCTCCCGCTAGTGATGTATTAGTTGATGAGGTTCATGGCAGTGAAAATAAGGTACCATTTTTCTTGTCCATTTGTCTCATTTTTTTATTTTACTTATTTGTGCATTTTATCACTATGTGGCCCTTTGTAATGACTTTCTGTTCTTTTGCCGCAGAATGATGATGTTAGTGTTCCTCCAGAGAAGGTTGCAGACAAGTCCGTCTCAGGCACCGGCTGCTCCGACAGGGTGGACCTGACTGAACCTCAGTCGTCCATTGGTGCTGAGGTTTCTGATGCTGAGCAGGGCAAGACAACTGGAGACATCATTTTGGAGAAAGATCCTGTTGAGTCTGCTGTTGAGACTGGTGGTAGTGCTGCTGCAAGCCCGGAGAAGTCTCCTGCAGCAGAGCCATCAGTTGCTGTTGATGATGTTCAAACACAACCAACTGTTTTTGTTGTTTCAGATTCTCCAGCTGCTGCTGCTGTCCTTCTCGACGACGCTGCAATGTCTACTGGAGATGACGATGATGAGACTGAAAGCGATAGCTATGGAGAGGAGGTTGATCATTCCAGTGCTGCCACTGGTCTAGGCAAGGATCCATGAAGAGAGGAGCATGCTTCTCTCTTCTTTCCCCACCCTCCTCCCTTTTGTTGTTTGGTTTAGTCCATGATATCCGTGTAGCAGCTGAGATGTGCTTGTGTTTGAATGTTGTGCTTGAATGTTGCTCTTAATTGAAACTGTCGTGAATCTATGTGCTTGAGTGTTGCTCTTAATTTCTATTTCTTTTGGTGAGCAGATAGCGACCTTGCTGTTGTTCGAAAGAAGGTTGATGACTTTTATTACAGTGTAACTAGGCTTAAGAATAATCGTTCCAAGAGGTGAGTGCAGCTGGTCAATATTTACATCATCCATGTACCCCCTGTGAACTGCCTGTGGTTTCATACCTGAACTTCTTTACTATATGTACCTGAACTTCTTATTTACTTCTCTGGTGCTGAGCTTCTGGACTTTTTGTACTGCACTGCCTGTTGTGATATAGCTGAACTTCTGTGCTTGTATGTGTTATGAACCTCCTGAGTTCCTGATACTGAACTTGTTTTTCTTTCTATTTCTGGCTTTTAGATCAATGATTATGTTCCAAAACAAGGAGTGTGAAGCTTCTGTTCAAGAAGTCGCAATATCTTTTGGTCCTCGCGGAATGCTTACATCCAATGTGGCTGAGTGTGCACTCTACTGTCTACGTGCGAAGTACCAGGGATCGGATAAACTCATCCTGCCGTATTGGGTTTGTGTAAGTCAACCATATAGTGATTTCTTTTCCGTTTTGTTCCTTACCATTTTAGTTAAAACTTGTTTGTCTCATTTATGTATTTTTCATATGTTGGTGTTGTCTGCATTATTTTAGGACAAGATTTTCAGAGGTCAATTTGATTCCCGTGTGAGGAAGTACTTCTTGGCGAGTGGTCCAGATAGCATGGATGCACATGATTCGGTATGCAATATCTTGTTCTTTGCCTCTGTATTAGTTTTGCACTGAGATCCACTGTGTTAATATTGTTTCATTTTTCTTTGTACCATTTCATATTAATTCTCAGTTTTTAATGATTCGTGTGTTTATGTTGCTTCAGGTTGTTTTCCCCACTTTTGACCCGCCTGAGATTCCTGCTTCCATGGGTGGTGTTGGTCATTGGGTTTCGATATTTCTTGACGTGAAGAATTCAAGGTTCCAGCTTCTCGACTCCTATTATGGACCAAAAGATGAATGTGCGGTACGCCTGTTTTGGCGGATGACCGATAACATCAAGAAGCTTTGGAGCGATGCCAGCAACGACAGGGAGACACCCTTCAGTCCTCTTACCATCGACCATTTCCCTCTGGATTGGATTGATGTGCCCCAGCAGCAAAACAAGTATGAGTTCCACTTTTTCTCTTTATCGCTTCTGTTTATCTGTAGTTGTACTTAAGCTGCGTCGTGTTTTATTCGTTGGCTTTCTTTTTCTGTTCTAACACTGTTCTTTTACTGCGTTTGATGGCAGTATCGACTGTGGATTCTTCATGCTTACGAATGTTAATTCGTATCATGATGGGGTTCTTGCAAATTATTCCCATGAAAATATCGCGGATATCAGGAAGACATGGCTGTACTCAATCGCTTCTTCTAACCTGTTTGAGACAGACTTCCAAGCTCTGTTTGGCTACTACACATGTAAGTATTGGAACTTGGACTTCTTACCTGCACTGCATCTTTTATTCTACCTGAACTTCATATTTTTCTCTGAAGTTGGACTTTTGCTTGAGATCTGGCTGGGCTGCTGGTTTCAGAAGGAGAGGAGCATTTTCTTGTACATGAACTTCATTTCTATCTTTTTTATTTTGCTTGTGTGATTTGTTTCAGTAATTTATTTCCTTCCATTGCTTACTTGGACATGAGCATTTCTTTCTGCTTGAACTTCAGAGATGATGCCTTTCTATGGTTTTGTTAGCTGTAGTTGAATGTTTTCCAGTTCATCGGTTTATCTTGAACTGTGCCTTTGGTTGTGCCTGAACTTCATTTAGTTTTTTAATGCAACTAATTTTTTTAGGTCAGCTTGAGTAGTAACCATGTCATCTTTATTAGTTGGACTGCACATTGTGCTGTTCCTGAACTTCAGTTATATTTAATGGTGATGTTTTCTCTTCCTTTTCTTTTGACAGTGGATCCGTTGGACTTGACCGATTACCACTACTCATTCCTCGGGTCACAGGAATACCAGCCTAGGGAGGAATCGATGAGTACAGCTCCGATAGAAGATGATAGACCTCGAACCCTTATTCCTTCCAAGTTGGGGAAGCAGGCTGGTGGTATTCGTGGTACTCCAAAAACCCCTTGCTCCAGGAAGGTTGGTGCAGTCGAAGCAGCCGAAGCAGAAGTGATTTCGTCTGAGGATGATTTTGAGAAGATTGCTTACCCAAAGAATGTTAAATGCGCTGCTGGTACTGTTGCTGGGAGAGGTGGGAAGAATGCTGTCATCACCAGGAGGAAACCGGCAGTTGAGTCTGGCAACATAACTTCCTCCAAGAGAGCATCAAGATTGCCTTTGAAGTGGCGTTCTCCTGTCGCTCCCCTAAAAAAATACAGTTACCCTCATCTATCCGAGGCCCGGAAGTTGAAACAGTATGTGCTTAGTAAAGACGGTCTGGAGAAGTATTCTGAGTGACTTTTCTTCTTCTTAACTTTGTTGCTGCCAGAGATGCTACTCTGTGTCTGAACTTCTGTTGTTGTAGTATGTGGACTTCTGTTCATTTCTCCCTTGCCTTGGAGTTATAGTGTCTGAACTTCTATTGTTATATTGTCTGAACTTCTGTTGTTATAGTACCTGAACTTCTGTTTTATGTCTCCTTGCCTTTGAGTTATAGTATCTGAACTTCTGTTTTGTTGTTGTATCTGAACTTCTAATATATTTTTACCATCCTTTTGTATTCTGCAGGACAAGCTACTGCATGTTTAGCATCCCTGGCAATGTGATTGACCTCACAGGACGTGTCCTTTATACTCTTTTCGGTGAAGGGCAGCAGATGGAAGGAGACATAATGGATTATCTCCTAAATTTGTGGAAGGATAATCCGGAGACCTCTGAGATATTCTCTAGTGCTGACAGGGTTGTACTCAGTCCCTACTTCATACAGGTTTTATTTCTTTGCACCCCTATCTCCCTTTTTCTGCCTTAGTTTTGATGTAGTGGCGTTTGGGAGGTGTTTTAATTATGTTTTTGTGAATGCACAATACTGCCTGGATTATGATTTCTTCTCTCCAACAGTTCCAAAGTTCGATGTAAAAAATTCTGTTAAACTCCTCCCAATGTTTGTTCGCAAGGAAGAAGACCTTCTTAATGCAAAGCTGGTTAGGTTTTCATAACTCTTGCTTTTTTTAATTTCACGTGCATCCTTTTGCTGAGTTTGTCAAGAAATTTTTGTTCATGCCGGTTCTTCAATACATATGCTTTGTAGTTTGTGTTCACCGGTCCTTTCATTCTTGGCAGGTTTTTTTGATACTATTCAAGCCAATTGGCACAATGGCACACTACAGTGTGTATGTGGTGAATAGATATCATGGGAGCATTGACATCCTTGATTCACTTCCTTACGCTAATATGGAAACGTCGCGAACGAGTTTCCACGGAGGCTGTCAAAATATCGTGAGTGTTTCTTAGCCTGTACCTGCTTTCATATTCTCTTGTTTGACATGAAGTTTATTATGCCTTGTGTTGACAAAATATGTTGCTGTCTCTGTTTTGGTAATACTGCTTGAACTGACTATGATTTGGAAGTTGAACTTCTGCTATTTGTTTAGCTGGATCTTATGCAAGTGTGGCTTTTTATGTACCTGAACTTAACTATTTTGGTTAACATGTTTTTGACTTCATCTTATTTTGTTATTTCTGGCAGATCAAGAGATTTGTTGGGTTGCTCGAGGAGGTGTACGGCAAGGCTGCGTACAAAGCGAGCAAGCAGCCTAACTGGGTGACTATTGCAAAGAGGCCGACTTTTATCGATGTTCCAAAGCAGAAGAATAATGATTGTGGTTTCTTTGCCGTGAAGTTCTGCTCTTCATATGATGGCGATGAGATTGTTGAAGATTTTGGTGATGTGGAAGTATGTTTTGTCCTTGTTCTTGTCTCATCATTCCTTTCACTTTTCTTGTGTGTTTTTGCTGAGACGCTCCTGCTGTGGTTTTAGTTATCCGTTACTAAACCATTGTTTCATTTTCTTTGTTTGCAGGCTGCTGCAGATGACTGGAAGGCTGAGTTCATGCACACTCTAATGTTTAGCGAGAAGAATGAAGTCGTGCGTGCAGAGCTCCCTAAAGAGATCCAGTCCTTTGGCCCGTGAATTCGAAGCATTAGTTTCATTGTAGATTTGATTTCGTACAGATTTTTAGGTTTGATAATGATTGGAACGATTCCGTAAAGATTTGGTTGTAAGAATGTTTTAGTGATTTGTGTATGTATAGCTGCAGCACTATTACTTATGATATTTGTGGACAAATGTATTTGGTGTGAAGAATGATTTGGCTTGTGAATTTCAATGTACTGCATCGTTTTCAGATTCCATGTGTTGCATGTTTTTGCCCCAACAGATGTACCTGAACTTCTCCCTCGGTTATGGTTGAACTGCTTGTTTTTTTGTGTTGTTTATTTTTGGGCCCCAACATATGATCGTAGAGTTGAGCTTATGCTTTGAGAATGTGGCTGGGCTGCTGGTTTCAGATGGATAGGATATTCTGTGTTGTGTAATGTATTGGTATTTTTCAACCCAACCAATATGTATCCTTTTGCATAGAATCTATATTTGTTTTTTGTGTTTTTTCAAGTGCGAATGTATTTCAGCTGTAACTTTGTGCAAAAATATACTTGACGTTTCTTTATCTTTTGTCGGCATTGTACATGAACTTCTGCACGTATCCAAGCAGAACTTCACATTTGAACGCGTTGTCTTAGGCTTGCTAACCTTAGTTCATACGGCGAAACTTTATTTTTAAAGCATATTTTTTTCCTACATCGATTTTATATACCATAACTTCTTCTGTAAGCTGGCCTGAACTTCAAAACTGTATGTTTATTTACTGGTTGCTCTTTTATGGAATACAACACCAGCACCTCCTGCCATAATATACCAGAACTTCCACTGTAACCTTACTTGAACTTCATAGTGTATGTTTTTCATTTTTGTTCTTGCTTGCACTTTGCATGGAATACATCACCAGCACAACACTTCCTCTCATAATATACCAGGACTTTTGCAGTAATATTACTTGAACTTCACAATGTATATTTTTTTTCATTTTATTACTGCTTGCTCTTTCATGCAATACATCACAAGCACCTCCTCTCATACTATACCAGGACTTCTACAGTAAGCTTACTTGAACTTCTAGTGCATAATTTCTGTGAAACTTCAACAATGGAAGTTCAAGTAAGCTTCTCCTAAAATACTGTTTCAAAAGTGGAATAACATTATGCACATTGACATGACATAAGCTTGCGTTTGTTTAATTGACCTAGTCTAACTGTTCATGAGCCTTGCGCTCCTCCTAGGCTTTGGTGGTAGTGGTTTTTGCTTGACATGTACCTCTTCCTCTTCATCGTCCTCTTTCTCTTCCTCTTCATCGTCCTCTTCCTCTTCCTCTTCATCGTCCTCTTCCTCTTCCTCTTCGTCTTCCTCTTCTTCAATGGTGTCTTCATCTTCGTCTTCCTCTTCATCTTCCACCACTTTCTTGTTGCTGGCTATAGGTTTTGCTTTCTGTTTCTTCTCTGGCTTTTGCTTGTCTTTCCAGCATCTGCGCGCTTCGGGCATGTTCTTGCATTATGTGGTTCATACTCCTTGCATATGCTACAAAGTCTGCTGCTTGCTTTCTGTGGGTGTGGCCCCTTGTTTTGTTCTATAACTTTGGGCTGCTGTTTTTGAACTTTGGGTTGCTTGACCTCCTCGGCATCGTTTCTTTCTAAGAGTGTTGGACAGGTGAGCTTGTTGTGTCCTGCAACCTTTTTGCACACACTGCATTGCCTGTGTCCAAGTGGCACTCCATTCTCATCGAGCACGATGACTCTTCCTGCAGGTGGTGCCTTTATTTGAGCTCTCTTGTCACTTTTCTTTGCTGCAGAAATTTTCTTCCTACCCTTTGTTTCAGAATACAGCGGCAGTTTCATCGTCTCTTGCTGTCGCTGCTCCATTGATTGGCCATCACCCTGCTTGCATTGGTTGGCTTCAGCGGCGGCGTTGAGCATTTCAGCTGCATAATAATGAAGGTCATCTTCAATTTCAGCGTCCTCTTCAGCCATCCTTTCGTCAGCATCTGCTTGATTTGCTGAATGTATTGCATCAAGCTCTTCCACGAGCCTCTTGAGAACATAGTAGGCTCTGTCATATTGCTGGTCACATCTCATCGCTTTCTTGTTAACCATCAAATTTAGCTGTAGCAAGATGTCTTGCTTCGATAGTCTTGAGCTGCCATCCGATGCGGTTGTGTTGTAGTCCCTTGTATCAAAGGTTGGTTGTGATTTTGCAGTCTTTGTGTATCGTTTGAGGATATACTTGTTTGGAAATTTGTCAGGCTTCAGGTAGTCGAGTATGTTCATGATGTGAAGGCAGAAGAGGCCTGCATTTTGTGATGAATGCAGAATACATAGTTTGTGAGGCAGCAATGAGTTTCATAAATTTTGATATGATACTACTAGTTTAGCTATTTAATGAGTTTGTTTTTCCGCTCACCTGTGTGTGTCCAGAGCTTGCATTCACACTCGTATATTTCATTCTTTGGGTCAGCTACAACCTGGAATTCATGCTTTGACCAGGAAAATCTTTCTTCATCATCATGGCCAGGCTTGTTGTGGTAGTACACAAGGTACTTAGTGGGCTCTGCTGTACGCTCTGCGCGAAATAGCATGGCTTTTCTCATCCTAGTCCTCATCTCTGTGTACACGGCTCTCGTGTACTTGATAGACATGTCTTCCTCGTAGCCGTAAGTTGTTTTTGTCACTGGATTGGTCTGCACATGTCAAAAAATAAGATATTAGTCGAAGCAGAGTCATGGGTTTCATTTTTTTAAATTCAAAGTGCACATGTTGAAGGTAAACAGAACATGATGGGGGTGTTTTTTTTGTCATCATACCATGCTGGTCATTGTTTGCTCGTTCTCCTTCTGCATCCGAGTTTGTATGCAAGCATTGACCCGCCTAGCAAACTTGTGTAGGTTCTGGGTCCCCTTGACAAACCCTTTCTTGATCACGTGGTTCATGCTCTCGCTTTCGTTGTGTGGAAGTCATTCTAGCACAGAAAATGTTCTTGTAATATGCTAAAATCCACATCTTCCTATCACTCCAGAGCTGCATTATCATCTGGTCGTTCTCCAGGTTGTACTTCTGCACGAGTTCAGCCCAGGCATTTTCAAACTCCGTTGGCATCAGCGGCCATTTTAATATAGCTGTGAACTCCTCTTTGAATTTTTTATACTTTTTGTATAGCAACGCGAGGTATTCCCTGTACTTCTTCAGGATGTGCCAACGGCATAGCTTGTGGACGGTGTTTGGGAATGATTGTGGTATAGCTTTCGCCATCGACGGGCACTGGTCTGCATGAATTAAAAAAAAATGAAACTTGATTCTTTTTTTGCACTGATGGTGAACTTATGTTGCACAAGTACTTGAACTTCACTTCTAGCAGTATGGCTATCTAAGAATGTCACATGTATTTTTTCTTACAGCAGTGTTGCTGAACTTCTGTGGTACCAGTGCTTGAACTTCACAGTTAGCAGTAGGACTAACTAGTAGTATCACACTCAAAATTTTTCTTAAAGCAGTGTTGTTGAACTTCTGTGGCAGCAGTGCCTGAACTTCACATAAATAACTATATTTGTCTGAACATGTTACATATATTTTTCTTACAGATTTGTCCTTGAACTTCTAGATTCATGTATTTGAACTTCACATTCATAACTAATTTTTTTCTAAACATGTGACAGATAATTTTGCTTTCTGGTACTGCTAGTTGGACTTCTGTGCTAACAGTGGTTGAACTGCATTCTTTACATTATTTTCAGATAAAACCAATGTACCCAATACAGACCCATAGACTGAAAAGATGATGAAACTTGAAGAGGTTTTTTTTGAACTCACCTGTTAGAATGCAAGTTGGGTGCTTGTTGTTCATGCACCGTACAAATGTATCGAACAGCCACTTGAATGACTTTGCATCTTCGTCTCTTATCAGGGCAACAGCAAATATCGTTGATTGCAAGTGATGGTTTATTCCAACAAACACTCCCAGAGGCATATGAAATCTGTTGGTCTTGTAAGTTGTGTCGAATGTTACGCAATCGCCAAAGTCTTGATAGGCTCCTCGGCAGCTTGCATTGGACCAGAAAATGTTTTTAATTGACTTGTCCTTGTCCACTTGCATGTCATAGAAAAACTCATCATTGATTGCCTTCATGTCTTTGAAGAATGAAACAAGTTTCAATACATCATCCAAATCATCTTTCCTTGCATTCATGGCTTTCCTGCAAATTACATGCAAACATGCATTTGTTATTTTTGCTAGCAAAGGGTTGTGACCTAGGATGCTATTTTACATTGCAGTATGTGGATGCTTGAATACTTACTGGTTTAGTAGGTCTCGTCCGGTCATGCTTAGGAAGTAGCTTCCATCTTCATTTTCAGATAGCATGGACATGATTGTTGTGTGCTTGACATCATGGTACTGCAGGAGCTTTACGTACTCCAAAATAGTGGGGTCATAATTCTTGTGGGAGTGCATAAATACCAGCATGTCATCAGTTTGCATGAGTTTGTGATTATGATTGTACTCAATGTCCACTGCCACGCATGTGTTATCCTCCTGCACCTTCACCCTCATTCTTGCATTGCAGCCTGTCCTCTGCGATGTTTTGTTTCGCTTCCTGTTAGCCTCTGAAACAGAAGATGTGTGTATCCCTTGGAAGGCGCAAACAAAATACTTGTGGTTGTCATTTCCCCCCGTCTTCCTGATTCCAAAACCAGCGTGTCTGGCGTATCTGTTATAAAATTCCCTTGCTTTCTCTACATCTTGGAATCGCATCTTTAGTCTTGGTATTAGATAATCCGGTAGATCCGGCGTCTGCAGAAAAAGAAAAAATAATCCAAACGGCACGTTAAAATGCAGTTTATGAACTTGTTATCCTGGAGGGAGCATAAAATTTGCAGATAATACAAGATGCGTATATAAATATTTTTTGTTTCACTTACGTGCGTGTATGATCGCAACTCCACCGAAGTCTGTTGCTGTCACTCTGGGATGGGGCACGGCAGAGTAATCATAGCAGGATGCAGCAGTGGATCACGAGGAGGAAGGAGGGCTGAAGATGGCCTCTCTCTTGTTTGCGTCCTTTTTGCTTGAGGTGGTTGTGGAGGTATTGCGATCCTGGTCTTGGTTTGCTCTTTTGTTTTGTGAAGCAATCCATCGACCTTATGTCCCGTACAATTCTGACTTGTAGCAGCAGCAGGATCCAACGGTGGTAGTGTGCAGAGCACTCTCCTTCGTGTGTGTGTTCCTGTTGGATTTGTCCTGGGATCCGGTTTAGTTGCTTCACTTTGGCATTGATGAGGCACACCAGGATAACCTCCAGAGTTACACGCAGGACTTGAGCTAACCCCCTCCTCCATCAGCGTGCTTGGGAGTCTGCTGGTGGATACAAAGAATCCGCGGGGGATTTCTGGCGTCACCCAATTAGGTGGAGGCGCAAGGTTGTGCGGATAGGGCTGTGACCCAGCATCTTGGAAGTCTCCATGTGTTTCGGGTGTCATCCATTTTTGGTCTGGAGCAGGTTGGTAATGTTGTTGGTGCGTTTGAGGTGTGACCCATTGAGGGGGTGGTGCAACGCGTACAGGCTTTGGATTGTGTACTTGCTGCTGGGAACTTCTAAGCTTCTTCATGCGTCTCTCGTCTTGCTGACATAAAAGAAAAAAAATGTCTATTAGCACACAAGTTACATCTGCCTATACCTTTGTAACTGAACTTAGCATTATTCACAGCCTGAACTTCTCATATAAAAGTGGTGTTCATGTACATATTTTTTCCCTATGACAGGCATCACACTATGCACTGAGCTGAGCATCTGCCAATACTTTTGTACCTGAACTGAGCACCCTTCACAGAATGAACCTCACATCCTGTTAATTCTACACTATTTGATTACTTATATGTACCTGAACTGAGCACTCTCCACAACCTGAACTTCTTGTTTTGCAAAGGGGAAATACTGTCTACAGTTAAAAAACCTGAACCTTCATGAGTTTGAATGGTTGAACTACTAGTGCATACCAACCTGACCTTCATGTGAGATCACATGCATGTTCTATTTTCCTTTTATTTTTTTGCACAGAACCAGATACATACCAACCTGAACTCTAACACACTTACTAGTTGAACTTCACATGGCTTTTTCACATGTGAATGTGAATGCAGGCAGATTTTCTAGTGTTTGTAGCCTGGACTGATGCTCACACACCACCTGAACTTCACATGGATGTAAGCAGGCAGATTTAAAAAAAGCTTTTTGTAGCCTGGACTGATGCTCACACACCACCTGAACTTCACATGGCTGTAAGAAAATAACAAACAGAAGGAAGAAGTTCAACCATACCCTGGCTAGAAGGTCGGCCAACCTTTTCCCAGCAGCTGATAGGCCACCTTGAGAGCAATTCGTCGGGGAGGTAGGAGATGAATGCCATGGCAATCCATGTCTTGCAGGGGGCACGAAGTTCATCTGCACGAAGCAAGAAGGTCAGGCAAGGCAAGATTGAAGAAGAAGGCAACAAGAGGGAGGAAGTCCATGTACCGTTGGTGGATCTGGAGGCGCCGCCGATGCCGCCTCCACCGCGGAGTTGCTCCGTTGGCCGCGCCATTCGCCATAGCTTGCGTTGGGGCCGTCATCTGGTCTGCCAAGGCGTCGGGCGCTGATGGAAGGAGGATGCGGCTTCCGGAAGTCCATGGCGGCTTCGCCGCGTCCAGGCGACGCGGGCTCCCTCGCGCCGGCGTCCACCGTCGCTCGCTCGCCCGCGCCGGTGGTCGGCCATGAGCTAGAGATGGAGGGGAGGCGGCGGATCCGGCCGGCCAGGATGTGGGGAAGGAGGGGAGGCAGCGGATCCGGCCGACCAGGAGCTGTAGACGGGGGGGAGGCGGCGGATCCGGCAAAGATCGGCGGCGACCACAGGGGAGGTCGGGGGATCGAGGGGAGGAGGGGGGCTGGGGCGGCTCGGGATCAGGTGGATCCTGTCGGGGGGTCTCGGGATCCAGTGGATCCTGTCAGGCCGGCGGCAGTTCAGAAGTTTGGGAGGGCCCTGTCGGGCCCTATATAGGGGCTGCTGTGATCCAAATAACTATTCTAATCCTGGGATTAGAATAGTGCTATCCTATATATATATATATATATATATATATGTTATTCTTATGTAGACAGAGCAAATCACACGGCTTATTAGCAGCAATCGTCTGTGTTATTATTGGTCTTCGCACACATTTCTAATTACGGAACTGTTTGCCGCGTATCACACACGTCTTGTTCAGTTGAACCATTTCTATTATGTTGCCTAATCACACACAGTTCATCCTAGTGAACTGTATGCCGTATATCGCACACACCCTCATCTAGCTGCCTGTTTCTGCTGTTCTGCATCATCGCAAACAGTTCTTTTGGATTAACCGTTTGGCACTCATCGCACACGCAACTCCAATATGAACCGTGTTTGATGTCACCGCCATCGCAAACGTTTTGCATCTTTTTTGACGGTTTTATTACATCACCGTTTGTGATTGATGCATCGCACACAGTTTCGTCAAAGGGTCTCTGATTCGATTGTCGCGTTTGGACCATCCTGCAGTAGTGTAAGTTCTTAATCAATTGATAGGTACATCAAAATTAATGCATTCCATTTGGGCATATGACATTGAAAACACCAATCTATGTAGCATTCAGAAACAAATCTAAGCATACATGTCTGTAGCATTCAAAACCCCAATCTGTGTAGCATTCAAAAACAAATCTAATAATCACGTATAGCATTTAAGCACAGAGATCCCTATCTCTCATTAACATCTGTCTAGCATTTTTGCAACGAATGTAATCCAAAAAACCCCCATCCCCCCATACAGAAAACCCCATCCCTCAAACCAACTACTCTAACCATCTGTACTACCCTACAAATCACAATCCAACCAATGAAACTAACTCTACAATCTAAATAGGAATATTGCAACTAGGGTACAAGCAAATGGAAGTACCTCCTGTACCACCTTCTCCTCGCCAGGCTGCGCATCTGGATGGACTGCGCCGCTCAACGCCGTCACCTTCAGCTCCGGCAGCGCCGAGGCGGAGCCCGCCACCTCCTTCTCCACATCCACAGCCGCGACAGCGGTTGTGAGTTTCCCCGCACCACCGTGGACGCCGCCAACGTCCTGCACTGCATCTGCCACTGTCACCGCGCCCTGCAGATCTCCGGCCGCTGCGTCGGCGTCGCCACGAGCGTTCGCCATCGGTATGAGGGAGGTGATGAAGGTGAGGAAGAGGAAGCGGTGGGGGAGAGCGAGACGGTGCGGTGGAGGAGAGCGAGACGACGCGGTGGGGGAGAGGGAGACGATGCGGCAGGGAGGGGATTTGGGGGAAAATGGTAGGGGTGATGCGCCCGTAGGTGGTTCCCCCTCTTATACGATGGGATGTTTTTGGCATGTTCCATGGACACGTGCTACCCCACGACCGCGGTCAGTTGCATGCACGCCTACGCGACCCCACTCGTCAGAGTTAACGGTCAAAGCACTGACCCGACGGCATCCACCGTTTGTGACCATTTCTGAGGGTTTCAGACAAGGGAGTGGGGAAAAGTGAGCAAATGCTAAGAGCGTGGGGATGAATGAGTATGGCTAAGGAACCAGGGGCACAGATGTAAAAAACCCTATTTAGTAGTATATAGATTACTATAAAGTAAGGAGAATATCCATATCTTCCTAACCGTTTGATTATTCAAGGGTACAAATTGGCTGTAATGACATGGTCACAATCGCATGAATTAACTCATTCCAAATATAGCTGATTTACAGTGTCTCTAATACATTGCCATAGTTCTACTCAAATTCTGCTCAAACAGGGATATGCCAATCATCACAAAAAGTTCAAACAGTGTCATGGCGTTATAATTAAAATCAGACGAAAACAACTTACAGCGCCGTCCCAGCAATACGTGGTGCCATATGCTTTGTCGATCGCGTAGATAATGCCATTGTGTTCAATAGCATCACAGAAGTGTGTATCAGCTTTGACAATCCACTGCGAGGTGAGTCGTCTCCAGCTAAAGAAGGCACCGGCAAAAAGATAGGCGAGTCCACGGTCGAACAAGGCAATTAGCTTGAAGTCTGCGTAATCCGCATATCGTGTGGGCACTTGCCAGATTACAATCTTCTGCAAAACAAGGTCCGTCCAACTGACTTGGTAATCTAGATGACTTGGATTGCGACGGTAAAACCCTATATAATCCAACGGAGGAAGGATAATCTCATGGGAGGTGTGGAAGTTCACGAGCACCAACTTTTTCCCGTCTTCTCTGACGGCAGCCATCCAGTGGGAGTTCATGCCGACCCAGTACATACCTGCCAAGAAGTTTCGGGCGATGGTGATCGGATCGAAGTCGAGGGGCATGATGTACGGCGACCCACTACATACCTGCAAAGAAGTTTCGGCTAATGGAGGTCAGATTGAAGTCGAGGGGCATCATGTACGCCTCCGTATCATGGTGTGCAAATCTCACAAGACCAGATAATAGCAAGCAGGGTTTCTTGAAAAGCTCGGGCCTCGCTTCGATGATGGCCGCGTGCATGTCCCTCGAGCATGCAGCCAGTCGCACAGCACTCAACATATCCATACATGAACAACAGAGGCTGAGGATGTCACTGGGGAGATTGCTCCAATCGCGGCTCATATGGATGCTGCGCGGTTCGCGTTCGACCATGGTGGAGTTTGGAAGGTAGGATTTTTGGGGGCTTGATTTACAGGGGTGAAGGCTCTCGGTGCTGGAGCGGCTAGCGAGGGAATAGTAGTACTGGGGGAGGTGAGCGAGGCGAGGGTACGCGGGGGTACAGTGAGATGATGAAGAGTGACCTCAGGATCTCCGGCGAGACGGAGATGGAGATGGATTGGTGCTAGGAGAGAGGGAGACGAGGCGAGGCATGCTATACAGCGGCGGTGATAGTGACTGCATAGTGCACAAGGTGAGGATGACTTTGGTAACCCGAACACGCCGCCTGGACTAGTGTCACCTCGAGCGTAGGGTCTTGTCACTTCACTGTGAGGACCGGATGAATATTATCTTGACCATCAAGTGTACCACAGTTGTACTACTACTAGTAGTAACATACGGAGTAGTACTATATAGCGGAAATAGGTCTCCCGTGCTAGCATGCCTCTGGGTTCACTTCATCCTCCAGGTAGCATCCATATTGCGAGCAGAACCAAATTCTCGTGCATGCGGAAGCGCGAAGAAGGGCTTTTTCTGTTTTTAGGATAACCGCATATTCCTTAACCAGAAAAGGTTGTGTCTCGCAGGCACGCGCCAATATCAATCCGAACCAGCTACGACACATTTTTGTGTGCAAAGAGATGGATATGTTTGTATATCTGTTCGTCAACCCAAGTGGTTTTGCGTAGGTCCCACCTGTCAGGAGGGGTGCAGAAATAAAAAGGAATCATAAAATGTTTCACCACGGTGATTCAAAAGAGTGACCTCAACTAACCAGTGGCACATGTAGCGATAGAAGGATGGGCACGTACATGGACACGGACCACTCCCCAGTACGCTACCCGCATAGCCTTTTCGTTTTGCAGGTTGGTCTACCTAGCCGTCTAATTTACTGCCTGCATGCCACTTCTCTCATTTACTTCTCCATTGGGAACCGATTTTCCTTGGCTTCTTCACCTCTCCTTCATTTGCATTCAAACCCCACTCGATTCACATCCTCCTGGAGTAATTCTGAAGCCCCTTTAAATAATCATCTTCTTCAGTTAGACTAGCCATCTTAATCCTAATTCTCCAAACCTTTCCCTCCGGTCCAGCGGTTCCAAATGGTGAAAGAGATCCCTATGCAGGTTTTTAGCGTCAAACATGTCCTCATCAAAGGCTCGTTGAGCATAGATGCCACCGTCACCGACCACCCAAGGGTTGTTCGGAAGTGGATCAACAATGTATCCAACTCCCTCCAAAAGGTGGAGATGAAGGTCGTCGGTCTCGACGCAGAATACACGGAGCGTGCCACTGGGAAGATCCAACGTGCCGCCGTCCTTCAGCTGTGCCTCGAAGATGAAGTTTTGGTATATCACATCATACGCGCCCTCCATACCAGGTGAGCTCCACGATTTCCTGTCTCAGGAGGACATATACTTCTGTGGGGCAGCCATCGAAGGGGACAAAGAGAATCTACCACCGTACAACCTTGACTTGAAAAACATCGCTGACCTACAAACCAGAATTCCTGTAGACGATTGTGATAAAGAAACACCATCCCTATTCGACGTAGCAAATTCTGTGCTCGGAACAAATCTTGAGAAGGGTGACGAGACGCTAAGATTAAGGTCATCTGGATGGGAGAATTATCCCTTGACCTACGATCAGATAAAATATGCTGCCCTCGATGCCCGTGTGAGTTTCAAGATAACTGCAAGGTCGAAAGAGCTTGTTGCGAAGCCGTCTCCCACAGAAAATGAGAAGAAGAAGAAGAAGAAGAAGAAGAAGAAGAAGAAGAAGAAGAAGAAGAAGAAGAAAAAGAAGAAGAAGAAGCTGCACCAGCAGCAGAGCATTATAGATGGATGAACTATTTCCTCTCTTGTAAAAATTATATTTCCTCTCTGTGTACATTGATATAGATGAACTATTTCGCTGGTGTGCATGTGTCTTTGGAACAAGTGTACTCTGTGTACATTGATATAGGTCTGCTTGACTATAATGAACTATTTATCCGCCTAGTTTTGTCTACTACTACTCCTTGCAGTGAGAGGCATGCAATGCATGTGTCAGTAGACATGACAACTTGTCCATGGAAGTTAAACTATGACGACCATCACGTTTCTACCACTGCCACACGCGATTCCCACGACGCCACTCCAACCGATGACACCACGTCCCCCGATGTGCGCCTCACCCCTCTCGGCCCCACCACTCCTCTACCTTTGTGTGCATGACATGTGGGCCAGCTGAACTGCGGCGACCATCAAGTTTCTACCACAGCCACACGCGATTCCCACGACACCACTCGAACCCATGACACCACACGTCCCCCGACCTGCGCCTCACCCCTCTCGGTCCCACCGCCCCTCTGCTTTTATGAGAATGACATGTAGGCCAGCCGCATTTAGGGTCCACATGTCATTGACTCAAAGGCACGTGCACTAAGCCGCTGAAGCTCGGTCCCGTGGGCCCCGAGAGGGAAATGTAACTCCTGCGCCAGGCCTTGTGGTGCTCCCGCAGTACGAACTCGTGCCAAACTCGGAATTTGTTTCTTACAACTACCAATGTGCCGGCCCGTGCATTGCAATGGATCCAAAGTAGTAGAATAATACTTGTTCACAAACTTGAAATATAAACACTCTAGTTTTGATATACATATATCAGTAAAAATAAATTATGCTTCACTGAAGACATATTCCCCGGGCATGCAATATACTCCAGCATGCAATGCCGCCACATCATCTATTTATGCCTGTTAGTCATAGGTTGTTTTTTCCATTAGTCTTGATCCTTCACAGTTTGGTAGAGGTATGATTAACCCAAATATTAATATTCCATAAAACTAAACTCCAAATGTCCGCCAGAGCCGAGGCAGAGGACGTACAACGGGGGCGGTGGAGGCATCTTTGTAAGAGGAGGAGAGCTCGAAGGATAATCTTGCACGTCCGCCGCCACCTGCATATCGGCGCGGGACTCCTCGAACGCCCACTCGAGCTTGCGCTCCTTCAGGGAGCGGCGGAGTCAATGGATTTTCCTAAACCACGATGGGCACCATGCAGTACTCCTCGTAGCCGGGGGCGCGGTGCTCGTGTCCCGACTCCTGGGGTACTGTCTGGAGCACGCGTTCAACCACCTTGTGAGCCACGAGGATGCCATGCTCGTGGCCGTGCTATAGGTGCACACGCTCGTGCGCCTGAGCGGCGAGGATGCGATGTTCGTGGGCGTGCTGCCGGAGCACGTGCTCGTCCACGTCGAGAGCGGCGATGATGCGATGTTTGCTGGCGGCGATGATGCGATGCTCGTGGGCATGCTGCTGGAGAACGCACTCGTCCACATTGTGAGCGGCGAGGATGCGATGTTCACGGGCGTACTGCCGGAGCACGTGCTCGTCCACGTCGAGAGCGGCGATGATGCGATGTTCGCGGGCGTGCTCTCGATGATGCGATTCTCGCAGGCATGCTGCTGGAGAACGCGCTCTTCCACATTGTGAGCGGCGAGGACGCGATGCACCTCCTCGTGACCGACTAGGGCGTGCTGCTGGAGCACAACTACCCCTCGTGGCTGACGAGGGTGAGCCGCTAGATCACACTGTCCGCGTGGAAAGTCAGCGCGCGCTACTCGCTGCCGTAGAGGGCATGCTCCACCTCGGCGATGTCGGAGACTCCGTCCTCTTCCCAGGCCACGGCGCCATCCACTTCGGCAACGGCTGCATGCTTCGGTAGGTGTTGTGTCCGTATGGGAGCTTCGAGCTACAGTACCAGTGGGGGCGGGGGGGGGGGGGGTGACCTTTTCATGGTTTCACATGGTCTGAGGAGAAAAATAGAATCTGTCGGCGGTCTGGGAACGGGGGTACCCAGACTTGCCTGCCTGCGGCCCACGGCGTGGCTCCATCGACGGCCTGGTACGGCCCAGCTTTAGCAACAACAACTCAAGACCCTCGTGAGGGGCCAAGCCTCGTGAGGCGGACGACACCAAGATCTCCACGAGGAGTGGCCTCCTCAGGCTGGCTCCCGAGGAGCGGAGATCTCTATGAAAGCCTCACCTCGTGAGGTCCGGATGACGTGAGCCATGACAACCAAGGCCAGGCGGGCGCCAGCGGGCGCAGAGTACCAGTTTCCTCTTCGGTGCTAAAGAGGCAAGCGCATGCGCAGAGTCCCGAGGAATCAGCCAAAGGTTTCCATTCCCGTGCAACAAGACCAAGACTGCCAGGACGGAGGTCATCACCGAGCCCACCATGGCATCACAACCAGAGGCTTTCGCAGGCGAAGACTACTTTTGTCAGGATAGCATGTACTAGTTGTCTCCCTTTGAATTTGGCCGCTGTGGGATCCCTTCCCGCCTTTCATTTGGGAAGAGGACCAAGGCCACTATAAATAGGACCTAGCCACCACCATAGGAGAGGAGATCAGATCATCCCCACTCCACCAGCTCACTCGAGCACAAGAACACCTCTCCTCCTGAGGCTGTTCGCCACTGTACTAGTTCATCCTAAGCCCCTCGAGGCCAATCCACCACAAAGCAGGAGTAGGGTTTTACATCGCAAGGTGGCCCAAACCTGGGTAAACGGCTGTGTCCCTTTTCCTTACAGTTTGTCGAGCTAGGCTGAGAGATTAGCGAGTAGGCAGACTGGGGAGGACGAGTTCTTTGCACGCACCCCAGAGTTCAAACCTCTCAAGGGTTTGCGGAACCCGAAATCCGACATTTGGCGCGCCAGGTAGGGGTGCGTTGAAACTTCGCCTCTCCATCCGCCGCACTCCGCCCTCACCGTTAAGTTCTCATGGCGGGCGTCTCTTCTCCGACTGGATCGACGGGCGCGCACGGAGGCGCCGTGGGTCTCCGGGCCTTCACCCCCGCCTTACGGCGAGTGCAGTGGCCGCCCAAGTTCAGGCCGGAGATGCCGCCTCGCTACGACGGTGCGGCAGACCCAGTGGGGTTTCTCCAGGCGTATGCGGAGGCGGTTCTGGCAGCCGACGGCGACGACAAGGTCATGGCGAATTGGCTCCTCACGGCCCTCACGGGCGCGCCGCGCGCTTGGCTCCTGGGCTTGCCGGAATCTTCGGTGGCCTCCTGGGAGGAGCTGCGCGGCCTTTTCGTCACGCAATTCGCGGCGCCGGCACCTTACGTCGTCGCAGCCATCCTCGGCGGCTCGTAGGCGCCGCCCTCGGATCGCCACATCAAGCAGTTCTTTTGCCAGGCGGGCGACGCCCACGTACAGCGGGCGGCGCCGTCGGGTTGGGCGGCGCCCAAGGCCGACCTCACCTTCGACTCCGGGGACCACCCCGCGGTCACGGCCGGCGCCGGTGCTCTCCCGATGCTCTGCACCCCCACCATTTGCAACGTGGCGGTCACCAAGACCCACATCGACGGAGGAGCCGGCCTCCATGTGCTCTCGGTGGAAGCATTCGGCTTGCTTCATGTGCCCCATGGCCGGCTCCTCCCCACGAAGCCCTTCTCTGGAGTCGTCAACGGCTCCACCAACCCCATCGGGCAGATCTGCCTCCCCGTCACCTTTGGCACCCGCGACAACTACCGCACCGAGCTTATCGACTTCGACATCGCCCACAATCAGCCTCCCGTACAACGCCATCCTCGGGTACCCAGCCCTGGCCAAGTTCATGGCAGCGACTCACCCTGCCTACAACCTCATGAAGATGTCGGGAAGCAGCGGCGTCCTCACCGTGGCAGGAGACACCAAGGACGCGCTGTTGGCCCTCAAGCTCGCCTTCAGGGCCGCGGCAGCCGCACGGCCGACTGAGGAAGGGGCCCCAGAGGCTCCGGGGGCTGTGCCAGCGAAGAAGAAGAAGCAGTTGTTCTCTCAAGATCGGGCCGAGACGAAGCAGGTGCGGGTCGATGACGACGGGGCATTGGGTGCCACCTTCACCATAGGTGCCAGCCTCCCTCCAGATCAAGAAAAGGCACTGGTCGACTTCTTACGCGCGAACAAGGAAGTGTTCGCATGGGAGCCCAAGGATCTGGTTGGGATCCCGAGGGGAATAATCGAGCATCACCTGAGGGTGTGCCCTATCGCACGACCGGTAAAGCAGAAGGCGCGGCGGCAGTCCACAGAGAAGCAGTCATTCATCATCCAAGAGACCCACAAGCTGCAAGAGGCTGGTGTCATTCGGGAGGTGCGGTACCCAGAATGGTTGGCGAACCCGGTCATCGTCCCCAAGAAGGGCAGAAAGGAGCGTATGTGCGTCGACTTCACTAACCTCAACAAGGCTTGCCCTCAAGACCCCTTTCTGCTTCCGCGTATCGATCAGATCGTCGACTCCACCGCCGAGTGCTACCTGCTGTGCTTCCTGGATGCCTTCTCAGGCTATCACCAAATCAAGATGGCGGTGCAAGATGTTGAGAAGACGGCCTTCTTGACCCCATGCGGGGTGTATTGCTACACCTGCATGCCGTTTGGGCTGTGTAACGCCGGAGCAACCTTCCAGCGGCTGATGCACATCGCTCTGGGCCGGCAGCTCGTGAGGAACGCAGAGGCATACGTCGATGACATAGTGGTGAAGTCTCAGGAGGCAAGGACCCTTATTGAAGACCTGGAAGAAACATTTGCCAGCCTACGCAAGGTGGATCTGCGACTCAACCCGGAGAAATGTGTGTTCGGTGTCCCATCCGGCAAGCTGCTGGGTTTCTTGGTATCGCACAGAGGGATCGAGGCTAACCCAGAGAAAGTCAAGGCCATAGAAAGGATGAGCCCGCCGCAGACTCTCAAGGAGATGCAGAAGCTGGCAGGTTGCGTGACCTTGCTGGGGTGTTTCATCTCCAAGTTGGGAGAATGCGCCCTCCCGTTCTTCAAGCTGATGAAAAAGAAAGGACCATTCGAGTGGACTCCGGAGGCTGACGCGGCCTTCCAAGACCTCAAGAAGTACCTCACCAGCTCGCCGGTGATGGTGGAGCCATGTCCCCTTGAGCCCCTGGTGCTCTACTTGGCCGCCACGCCTCACTTAGCCAGCGCAGCACTGGTGGCAGTGAGGGAGGAGCGCCTGGTCAAGGGCTCACGATGGGGCACCCCATCACCAGATGGGGCGCCGCGGTCTCAAGAAGGCGCTCCTGAGGCTCCGACTCCACCACCGGCCAACAACGCTCCTGAGACCTCAGCCAACCCCCCTGGCAGTGGGTCTCCTGAGGACGATCCTCCTGAGGGCACGACTGCCATGGCGGATGATAAGGCTCTTGAGGGCCTGCAGACTCAGGAGTTGCAAGACCTCACCAATGCTTCCTCCCTCGTCGAGCACCCGGTATACTTCATCAGCACGGTGCTGCGAGACACGCGGGCACACTATCCCATGCCACAGAAGCTGCCGCTCGCGCTCCTCGTCGCCTCCCGAACGCTGCGCCACTACTTCCAGGGCCACCCCATCAAGGTTGTCTCAGCTTACCCTCTGGAGAGGGTGCTCTGGAGTCCCAACGCTGCGGGTAGGGTCGCCGAATGGAACATTGAGCTGCAAGCATTCCAGTTGGAGTTCAGTACCACCAGGATCATCAAGGGCGTGGCCCACGCTGACTTCGTGGCGGAATGGACTGACGTCCCTGACCGTGAAGTGTGCGAGGACCGCTCCCTCATACCTGGCGACGAGGCACAAGATGGTTGGATCATGTACTTCGACGGCGCATTCTCACGCCAGGGTGCGAGGGCTGGAGCTATGCTTATTTCGCCCTCCAAAGACAAGCTCTACTACGCCGTGCAACTCTGCTTCCAACACGGCGAGAAGGTCTCCAACAACATTGCGGAGTACGAAGGCCTGATCGCAGGACTCAAGGCCGCCGCAGCACTGGGGGTCAGGCGCCTCACCATCAGGGCGACTCGCAGCTCCTCGTCAACTTCTCCAACAAGGAGTACACCCCGAAGGACGAGCACATGGAAGCATACCTTGAGGAGGTACACAAAATTGAGAAACGATTCTTGGGCCTGGAATTGCAGCACGTGCCGCGAGGCACAAACAAGGAGGCGGATGACATCGCCTAGAGGGTGTCCCGGCGTCTGCCTCAGGAGCTTGGCGTCTTCGAAGAGCGGCTCTTCAAGCCATCGGCAGCTCCACCCACCTCAAAACCAGCACCGCCTCACGAGGACCTTCCCCAGGCTCCTCCGTCGGGCGCCCCGGCTTGTGGCCCGACCTCAGGAGCTCGCCTCCTCCTTGCGATGGAACCTCAGGAGGGGTGTTGGACCGAGGAGTTCAAGGCGTACCTACTTCAGGGCACCCTGTCAGAGAAGGAGGAAGACGCGGAGCGTGTGGCCCGCCAGGCTACAGCATACTGCATCCAGGACGGTGAGCTCTATCGGAGGTGTCCAAACGACGTTTCCCTACGGTGCATCTCCAAGGAGTAGGGATGCGAGCTGCTAGCCGATATACATGGTGGGGACTGTGGGCATCACTCTTCATCACGCACACTCGTGGGCAAGGCATTCCGCAGCGGATTCTACTGGCCGGTGCTCAACGATGCTACCGAGCTGGTGAAGTCCTGTGAAGCCTGCCAGATCCACGCCAAGCAGATCCACCAGCCCGCTCAGGGCCTCCAGACCATCCCGCTCACATGGCCGTTCACGGTCTGGGGGATGGACATCTTGGGGCCATTCCCACGGGCGCCCGGGCTCTACCGCTACCTCTACGTCGCCATCGACAAGTTCACCAAGTGGGCGGAGGTGGAAGCCGTCCGCACCATCCCGGCCGGCTCGGCCGTCAAGTTCATCAAAGGCCTCGTGAGCCGGTTCGGGGTTCCTAACCGCATCATCACCGATAATGGTTCACAGTTCACCAGCAACCTTTTCAAAACATACTGTGCTAACCTTGGAATGCAGATATGCTACGCTTCAGTGGCACACCCCAGGAGCAATGGCCAGGCCGAGCGCGCCAACGCAGAAGTCCTGAGAGGCCTCAAGACAAGGACCTTCAAAAAGAAGCTCGAGGCCTGCGGCAGGGGCTGGCTCGACGAGCTCCAGTCCGTGCTGTGGTCCATCCGCACCACTGCAACCAAGCCGACGGGCGAGACTCCGTTCTTCCTTGTCTACGGAGCCGAAGCGGTTCTCCCTCACGAGGTCAAGCATCGCTCCACACGGGTCTTGGCATTTGACGAGGCACGCCAGGATGCCACGCGGGGGATGGACCTCGTGCTTTGGGAGGAACGCCGCTGTCAAGCCTCGCTCCGAGTGGCAAGGTACCAGCAGGCGCTGCGGCGGTACCACTGCCGCAGCGTTCGTTCCAGGACGCTCGAGGTGGGTGATCTCGTCCTGAGGCGGGTGCTCTATAGGGAGGGGCTGCATAAGCTCTCACCCATGTGGGAGGGCCCGTTCAGGATCGCCCGTGTCTCCAGTCCTAGCGCCGCGCGCCTGGAGACGCAGGACGGGATCCCCATCCAGAACGCCTAGAACATCCAGCACCTCCGGAAGTTCTACCCATGAAGCAAGGCCCCGTGCCTGTGAAGGTCTCCGCTCGTGACACTCTCACGTAATAATGAGTGGGGCTGTACACGCTCCGGAATCTCCTGAGTGTCACCTGCGGGCCTCACGGGGGCTCCCTCCCACGTCCTAGTGGCAGCACTTAGCTCCGCGCTGGTGAGAAGACTAGACTAGGTGCCGGACGCGGCTGTTCTTTTGCTTGCTTTCTGTAGTTGGTTTGCAACTTCTTATTGGAATTTGGAGTTTTTGCGTTTCTCGTTTGCCAAAGCTGGAACTTTCTTTTCCTCTGTTCGTTCGCCTCTCCAGCCTTGTCCCAGGAAGAGCGGCAGTTACCCGTCGCTCCTCCTCGCGCGTCCCGCACGCGGGGGCTAGGTAGGTGTGTGCGCTTGGCGCTCGCCGCGACCACACCACACCTCACCGAAGCCCTGTCACCCCAGAGCTTCAGTCCTTAAATCCTTGCGAGATGCTCTCAAATGAGCTCGTGGGCACGCATACCTTCTCAAGTCCATGCCTCCGGGCATCGCAACGCGGTGCACCAGCCACAACAAACCCATGCTCGGGGGCTCGCGCAAGGAAGGGCATGACACCCTGTGAAGTTTTCTAATAATTCTGCAGCTGCACAATGCCTCCTGAGGCCCGACGGCCCCTGAGTCGTTAAGAAGCAAACTTCGCCAGATGTTGCTGGAGAGGCGCACCCTCGCGAGGCGGGAAACTACAGCAAGCATATCAAGCTAAGTTATTCTAACCGCACCTGATCGGAATATCGGTATCACGGCACAATATCAAAATAACAAACATAGCATAATGGCACGAGTGCCTTGGTTCATTAAACGCCCCAGCGGGGCCCTCTACTTTTTTCAAGTGCAGGAGAAAGGAAAGGTTAAACAAAAGTGGCCCGCACGACCGCAGCAGCTCCCGAGGCCAGGCTCCGGCGGCCCCCGGGGTCAGTTCGAGTCTTCCTCCCGCTTCACCGGAGCGCGACGACGAGACGACCCGTCGCCTTCCCCAATGCGAGCCCGGCGGCGTGGTGGTTGGTCGTAGCCGCCGCTGCTGGTGCTCTCGCCGGAGGAGGAGCCACCCCTGCTGAAGGAAGCGCGGCCGTCGTCAAGGGCAAGCTCATCGTCACCGCTGCCGTCTTCCGGGCAGCACCCCGCACGACGGCCATCCTCCCCAAACACCCTCACGTAGAGGGTCGCGAGGCCGTTGTACCTGCAATGAACGGTGTGCCTCCCGCTCAGGCCTCGCGCGCGGGCAAATGCCTGCCAACCGTGGGTCAAGGACACGCTGCCCGTCGCGGTGACTTCGACCCCAACCCAGGAAGCCTTGCTGCAACAGCCGTCAGCGTGCAGCTAGAGGCAGTCAAGCCCCGCGATCGACAGCTCACTCACGAAGAAGCACGGGAGTGGGAGCCAGGTGCCGGCGGGCCTCTCCTACCACACGACAAACTCCAGGAGCACATCCGCCGAGTGGATGCGCGGCCGAGGAGGCCGGGCAACCACGACGCGGCGCCCCTCGTCACAGGGGCTGCCTCGCCCTTGGCGGCCCCCGCCTCGAGAAGAAGTGCCGCCACGGCCGCCCAAAGGGCCGCCGGCCCTCGAAGGAGTGCGCCCGCGCCCCCGAGGAGCAACCGCCGGGGTCGTAGCATGCTTGCGGGGGCGGCCACGCCCTCTCTTGGGTGGCGGCGAACCCGGTCCCTCCTTGGGGGCCTTCCCTTTCTCGGCGGCAGAGAACCTCCTCGTTGTAACACCCCCAGTGGTTAACTACAGTAATCACCCTTTTGATTATGCCATGTCATCATGTTTAACAGTGCATGATCATCATTAGCATCATATTGCATTTCAACTCCTAACTCAAATCCAAATTTAAATGAAAGTGGAAAATAAAAGTTGTCCAACATAAAAACTAAATTGTTCATTAAATGGAAAATATTCCAGAGACCATTCTAAAATTGTAACCGACAAATAATAAATTAATTAAGAGACTCTAACAGTAGCAAAACAGCACTATTTAATCCATTTTCAATTAAATAAAATTCAAATAAAAAGATATGGGCACCAAGCCATTTTATTGCAGTGGTATACAATGCCCTGTGATTTGTGGACCAGGTCACCATTTTTACAAAAGTCATTTGGGTGCCTAAACATTTAACAAAACAATAAAGAAAAAGACAGAAGAAATAAAAATAAAATAAAAATAAAAGCCCCCCCGGACCAACTGGGCCGTGGCCCAGCTGGACCACCAGGCCAACCCCAGGCCGGCCCACCCCCTGCTTACTAACCCACTCCCCCTCCCACCGTAACCCTAACCCGACAGCCACTTTCCCCCCGCCCACGCTACTCTCTCTCTCCCTCACCCGATCCAAAACTGGATCGGGATCGGGCCGTCGCCGCACACCACCGCCCCGGCGCCCATCGCCGTCGCCGCGGCCCCGCGCCCCCCGACGCAGGCGCCCCTCCCCAGCACCACCTCGCGCCGGCGCCGCCCCGCTCCGTCACTGCCTGCTCCTCCCCGACCTCGTTTCCCCGCCGGCCAACGCCTCCTCGAGCCCCCTCCTCGTGAGCCACCTCTCCCCTTGCCCCTCGCCCCCTCGCCGCGGACAACGCGCCGGGCCGCGCCCCGACCGCGCCCGCGCGCGCCAAGGCCGCGCTCGGTCGCCTCCTCCGCGCCTCCCCTGCACGTCCACGCCGTGCTCACCACGGCACCAGCTCGCGCCCCCCCCGCTCGCCTACGCTCCCCGGAGCTCTCCTCCCCGCGCCACGCTCCACTCGGCCCCGCCTGCACTCGCCGCTGCCCGAGCGGCTCTGTCTTCTGCCGCCACGCCGCCGCTTGCCCCCTGCTGCAGCTGCATGCTGTTGCTCTGCCGCTGCTGCCACCGCCTGCAGCTCACGCGCCCGCGGTCGCCTCTCCGCCGCCCGCTCCGGCCGTGGCCGTGGCCGGCGCCCCCTGGTGGCCTCGGGCCTGCACGCGGACGCCCGCGCCAGTTCGGGCTACGCTCGCGCCCCGCGCCCGTTAGGCCTCTGTGCCACTGGACGTGGGGCCGGCCCCTAAGAACGTTTAAAAAAAGGGAAAATAAAATAATTAAGATTAATAATTAAAATTAATTAATTAATTAGTTAATTAATTAGGTTAATTAACCATGTTTAGATTAATCTAATTTAATTAATTAGTTTAATTAATAATTAATTAATTAGTTAATCCCTAATTTACTAAACAACCAATGATAGGTGGGACCCACTGGTCCTGACGTCATGCTGACGTCAGCAAACACTGTTCTGGATAATGTTGATTTAATGAATTAAATAAATTCAGAAAATTAATAAAAACTTTAGAAAATCATATTAAATAATCCGTAACTCCGATGGAAAAACTTTGTACATGAAAATTGCTCAGAACGACGAGACGAATCCGAATACGCGGTCCGTTCGTCCGTCACACGTCCCTAACTATCCGAACATGCAACCGTTCCCCTCCGGTCATCTGTTTGACAAATGTCCGGAGACGGGAAAACATTCCCGGATGAATCCCACCTTCGCTAGTATCACCCGGCACTGCGTTAGATCACCTCTGTCACCCCGTATTGCCATGTTATGCTTTGTGCTACACTTGTTCGCTGTGTATTTATACTGTTTCCTCCCCCTCTTCTCTCTCGGTAGCCCCCGACACAGCTCCGGAGCCCGAAGACACCATTGACAACCTTGCCCTTGCTGCCGAGCAACCAGGCAAGCCCCCCCTTTTGATCATCCCGATATCGCCCATTCTATTTTCTCGTGCTTGCATTACAATTGCTGCTGCTACCGCTTTACCTATTCTAATGCATAGCCTGTTTATTGTAACCTGCTGTTGATAATTACCCGGATATCCTAAACTGCTTAGTATAGGCTGGGTAGAGACCTATCAGTGACCCCACTTATCCCGACTGCCGCGCTGGATCGTCAGAAGACCCGATCAACGGGATTGAAGACCAGGCCCCGACACCGCACATCACCCCCCCTTAGTTGTAACGACACTGCAGCGTTACTATCGAGTGCCGAGGGTGAAACCTCTTGTAGCACTTCTGATGTTAACTCTGTAGAGTAGCTATTCGGTCGTGGTCATCGAGGGTGATTCCTCCTTCACCGCTTCCGATAACGACGCCGTCGTACAACATCTCAAGTGTGAACCCAACGAGGGTGATTCCTCCGAGTTCACCTTGACGGATACATCAAGTAGGAATCCAACGAGGGTGATACCTCGGATTCCCCTGATGTTATGGACACACGTATACTTGGAGTTTACACTGTTATTTGGATAGGCGGGTCGACCCTGAGGGGTACCCGCGTGCGCCTGAGAGGCGAGTGTTGTGAAGACGGGTGCCTGGATGGTGCCCGAGTGATGAATACGAGGCGCGGCCGGGCATTCTTAACCCTTGCAGCAAGTCCTCGAGACGGGGCGACGGGGTCACATCTTTCGTGAGTCTCTGCTCGTTACCGCAAGCCCCTAGTCCTAACGATTTGGATATTTGATCCGAGCAGGCCTCTGGCCTGATAGCACTAACCATCACGTGGGCATAGTATGGGCGTTCTGCATCGTATGCATCAGCCGAAAGCTCTGTCAAACGTCCAGTTCAGCATGGCGGCACGGTCGGATCGTGTCGGCCACCCGAGGCGATGCTGGTATCCACCCTGTGCGCAACGACCCGGAGGGCGAGGGGCGATGGCCAAGACCCCCTTGCGCTTAGGATGTAGACCGGCGGGGACCTCTCTGCTGAGTTGTAGGTAGGGTTGCGATGTGTCGTTTGGCCGAGGCCGGGCATGACCCAGGAAAGTGTGTCCGGCCGGAGTTAATCGAGCGTGTTGGGTAAGTTGGTGCACCCCTGCAGGGAAGAACACTTCTATCGATAGCCGGTCCTACGGTAAAGGACACTCGGAGTTGTATCCTGATTGATACAATTTTAGAACTGGATACTTGGATACTATGGCTCTGGGATTGCTTCTCGCAGGGAGTCGAGAAGGGCTCTTCGGACGAGGTTGATGACTGTATGGCTCTGGGATTGCTTTCTCGCAGGGAGTCGAGAAAGGATCTCTGGGTGAGGATGAGACTTAATGATACTGCTACATTATATTGTACTGTTCTTCTCTCTTCTACTGCTGCAAGACCGCTGAAGATGCTAGTCTTCGATAGGACTAGGCCTTCTCTCTATTCTGGCATTTCTGCAGCCCAGTCCACATATACAGCCTCCCCTTGAAAATGTTGCATATGTAGTGTAGATCCTTGCTTGCTGAGTACTTCTGAGTACTCACGGTTGCTTTGTTTTCCTTTTCTCCCCATATCAGTTTGTCGTATCAAGATGACGGAGCCCCCTGAGACAGATGCCCCGTCATTCGACTACTACTACTACCCAGAGGATGGATACTGCTACGAGTTGACTGACGACCAGGAGTAGGATCGGAGGGTCCCAGGCAGGAGGCCTACGCCTTTCGATCGTAGTGTTTTATTTTGCCCCGCCTTTCTAAAGGCCTTTCTGTTTCTCTTTTAATATCTGTACTCAGATATCTGATGCTTCCGCTGACGCTTGTTCGCAAGCTTATGTATTCGAGCCCTCGAGGCCCCTGGCTTGTAATATAAAGCTTGTATGACTTTATTTATGTTTTAGAGTTGTGTTGTGATATCTTCCCGTGAGTCCTTAGGCTTGATCGTGTGCATTTGCGTGTATGATTAGTGCACGATTAAGCCGGGGGCGTCACAAGTTGGTATCAGAGCCGACTGCGTGTAGGAATCCCCCTTTCCAACTTCTTGGCCGAAGTTGAGTCTAGTAACCGAAAACTGTTTTACTAACTTGGCTGTGTGGCTTACGGGCCCACGTCGCCAATTGGGTGGTATTAGTATCTTTCACTCCTCGACCTTACTCTAGGACTCTGACCTCTCGTCTATTCGGGTTAAATTTTTTTTACTAACTCCAACATTAGGTTCTCGTGATCACATCCACCCGGTGTTCTGAAATTTCCCCCCTTGCTCCAAGATTGTGGACCAGGTTCTGCTTACAGGATCCTTTTATCGAGGGCACCCTGTGTTTCACTTGCAGATTCCTCGCTCCAATAGTTTTCTCCGACGTTGATGTAGCCTTTGCTATGTCTCATTGTGTACTTCCCTACCGCGTGCCTGCGCGCCGCCTAGATGTCTAGCCTTCCCCTTTCAGCTGTCGTAATGCCGGATACTAACCGAGGCTATGTGTGGATTTGAATGTCTGGTGCGAATATGCTGAAGTATCTATTGCACTTCCTTCTGTTGTGCGTGATACTTCATGAATCATTCTGTACACCTGCAGTTTTTCTTGCTAAACTGCCCCTGTTGATTTGGCAGGATGGCTGACGATCCTCCACCTCCACCCTATATTGCCGCCATGATGCAGCAGTTTGAACTCAACCGTCAGCAGTTTGAGCTTAACCGTCAGTTTATGACCGGACTATTGGCTCAGTTCCCAAATCAGAATGCTCAGCAACAGAATGTTCCAATAACTCTGGCAGAATTTGTGCGCCTCAATCCGTCCGTTTTCCGCAACTCCACCAATCCTATGGATGCTGATGATTGGCTTCATGACATCCTGTTTGAGATGGAATCAGCTAATGTCGCTCCTGACAGTTACGTCACCTTTGCGACATTCCACATGAAGGGCCCAGCTGCTCAATGGTGGGAAAGCCACAAGGCTATGTTGCCTGCAGAGACTGTAACCACTTGGCAGGAATTTCAGTCAGCTTTTCATGCACGTTACATTCCTCAAGGTCTGATGGACAAGAAGAAGCAGGAGTTCCGTAAACTCTCACAGGGCACCATGACTGTGGATGAATATCAGAGGAAATTCCTTGAATTATCCCGCTATGCTGCGGATGACGTCGACACTGACACTCGCAAGCAGGAGAAATTCCATGAAGGACTGCGTACGGATATAAAACTTGCACTTGCTGTCCATGATTGCACGGAATTTGCTCAAGCGCACTCGTGATGTTGGTTCGTCTTCGGGTCGACCTGTTCAGAAACGTCAAGTCTGGATTCCACACAATGTTCATCATCAACCTGCTCCAACACCAAGGCCGTCTTATGTTGCACCTCGACTGCCTCCAGCGCCAAGACAGCTTACGGTTCATGATGGACCGCCTGATGCTATGGCTTCACCTCAAGTTGCGCCACGTCCTCCTAAAGGTCGTAAGAAGAATTGTCGAAACCGCCGACTCAGAAACCGTAATGCCATACCATCTACTGTGGTACTTGGCCATGCCAATCACGTCAATGCTGAAAAGGCTCAGAAGGAACCGACTATCGTGCTGGGAACACTCTCTGTGAATTCAGTGCCAGCTTCTGTTCTGTTTGATTCAGGTGCTTCACATTCCTTCGTGTCCCAGCAATTTGCACAAATGCATGGGTTAGCTATGAGCTCATTACCCACTCCTTTAGAAATCATCACTCCCCGTTCCCGGTGGCAAACCAAAATGGTAAGTCACAACAATCAGATCAGAATTGAAGGGTTGATGTTCTCTGCTTCCCTTATTGCCCTTGGACCTTCCGACATAGACGTCATTCTCGGTATGGACTGGTTGACCGCCCATAATGCTTTGATTGACTGTGCCACTAAGAAAGTCCAACTTACCCATTCTTCGGGCCAGACAGTCAGATACTTAGCCCGAATAGCTCAAGATGCTGAGAGCCAGATATATGTTCTCAATGCATTGAATGCTTCACCTCTTGAAGGCATCGAGAACATTCCAGTTGTTCGTGATTTTCAAGATGTATTTCCAGAAGAACTTCCAGGGATACCCCCTGCTAGAGCTATTGAGTTCGTCATCGACTTGAAGCCCGGCACTACCCCTATTGCGAAGCGCCCTTATAAGATGCCTCCGCATCATCTTCTCGAACTTAAGGAAGAAATCGACACGTCACTTAAGAAAGGTTTCATCCGCCCCAGTTCCTCTGCTTGGGGAGCACCTTCACTCTTCGTTAAGAAGAAGGATGGAACTAACCGATTGGTTCAGGATTATCGGCCCATTAACCAAGCTACAATCCAGAATAAATATCCACTTCCTCGGATCAATGATTTGTATGATCAACTTGCCGGTTCCTCAGTATTCTCTAAGCTTGATTTGAGATTGGGATACCATCAGATCCGTGTTCGCGAAGAGGATATTCTGAAGACTGCATTTGTTACTCGCTATGGTTCTTATGAGTACACTGTCATGTCATTTGGCTTAACTAATGCTCCAGCCACATTCTCCCGTCTGATGAATTACATCTTCATGGATTACCTCGACAAGTTCTTCGTGGTTTATCTAGATGATATTCTGGTCTATTCGAAGAATAAGGAAGAACATGCCGAACACCTCCGTCTTGTACTGGAAAGGCTCCGAGAACACCAGTTGTATGCCAAATACTCCAAATGTGAATTCTGGCTTTCTGAAGTAACCTACCTTGGTCATGTGATTTCCAAAGATGGCATTGCTGTTAACCCAGAACGAGTTCAGGCTATTCTTGACTGGACTCGTCCGAAGAACGTCAAGCAAGTGAGAAGTTTTCTCGGCCTTGCAAGCTATTGCCGTCGATTTGTCGAGAACTTTTCCAAGATTGCTAAGCCTTTGACTGATCTGCTTCACAAGGGCGTTAAGTTTGAATGGACCGAAAAATGTCAGGAAAGTTTTCAAGCACTCAAAGACAAGCTAACATCTGCCCCAGTACTATCTCCTCTAGATACCCGCAAAGACTTTGTGATCTATTGTGACGCATCCCGTGAAGGATTAGGCTGTGTCCTAATGCAAGAGCGTAAAGTGATTGCTTATGGCTCTCGTCAGTTGCGCCCACATGAAGAAAATTATCCGGTACATGATCTAGAACTAGCTGCTGTGATCTATGCATTGCAGTTGTGGCGACATTACCTTCTCGGTAATCGTTGCGAGATCTACACGGATCATAAAAGTCTGAAGTACTTGTTCACTCAACCTTCTCTAAACCTCCGTCAGCAAAGATGGATGGAGGCCATTGCGGACTATGATTTGGGTATATCCTATACCCTTGGCAAGGCTAACGTGATGGCTGATGCCTTAAGCCGCAGGTCCTATTGCGACAACCTCATGGTTAGGCGAGCTCAACCTCGTCTTTATGAAGAACTGCGCAAGCTGAATCTGTGTGTTGTTCCACAGGGTTCTCTTAATAACCTTGTGATACAACCAGATCTTGAGAAAGCTGTTAAGAATGCGCAAGCTAAAGATGCTGAAATTGATCTGATGAAGAAAGACCTTCACCTTGTAAAGTACAGGGATTTCTCGCTGTCTGAAGATGGAACCTTGTATTTCAGAAACCGCATTGTCGTACCTCGCTTCGAACTCATGACTGACAAAGTCATGAAGGAGGCACATGATACCCCGCTGTCTATTCATCCGGGTAGCACCAAGATGTATCGTGATCTCCGTCAAAGGTACTGGTGGTCTAAAATGAAGCAGGTCATTGCTCGTTATGTTGCCGAATGTGATGTGTGTCGTCGCGTTAAAGTAGAACATCAGAAGCCTGCTGGAATTCTGCAACCGCTCCCTATTCCCTTATGGAAATGGGATAAGGTTCAGATGGATTTCGTTACAGGACTTCCGAGGTCACAGAAGGGTCACGATGCTATTCTTGTCGTCGTCGATCAACTTTCCAAAGTTGCACACTTTCTGCCTGTCAAAGAGTCTATCACTGCTAGTCAGTTAGCAGAGTTGTATATCTCCAGAATTGTATCACTCCATGGTATTCCGAAGGAGATTAGTTCGGACCGTGGCGGTCTTTTCACTTCCAAATTCTGGGAAAGTTTCCAAACAGCTATGGGAACTCATATTACCTGGAGTACAGCTTATCACCCCCAATCCCAAGGCCAAGTTGAACGAGTCAATCAGGTTCTTGAAGACATGCTTCGGGCCTGTGTTATATCGTTTGGTAAGAAGTGGGAAGAATCTCTTCCATATGCCGAGTTCTCTTATAACAACAGCTATCAAGCCAGTTTGAAAATGGCCCCCTTCGAAGTACTCTATGGATGTAAGTGTCGAACCCCTCTGAATTGGTCAAAAACTGGGGAACGACCGCTCGTGGGTCCGGATATTATTCAACACGCCGAAGAACAAGTTCGTATTGTCCGGGAAAATCTCAAGGCGGCTCAGGACCGCCAGAAGAGCAACTGTGATCGCAAACGATGGGGTTTGACTTATCAACCTGGTGATCAAGCTTATCTTCGTGTCACTCCTATGAAGGGCACTCACCGTTTTGGAATCAAGGGCAAGCTAGCTCCACGCTACATTGGTCCTTTCCGCATTATTGCTAGATGTGGTCAAGTGGCGTATAAATTGGAGTTGCCGCCGCAATTCTCTCATATCCACGACGTCTTCCATGTGTCGCAACTTCGTCAATGCTTTAAGGAATCTCCGCACCGAGCTGTGGATCACGAGATGCTCAAATTGCAAGATGATCTATCTTATAAGGGGCATCCGATCCACATTCTCGATGAAGCTGAACGTCGAACCCGTCAGAAGGTTACCATGTTCCTCAAAGTGCAGTGGTCAAATCATACTGAAGATGAAGCCACTTGGGAACGCGAGGATAATCTTCGTGCGGAATACCCCGAACTTTTTCCTTCTACCTCTTAATTCTCGGGACGAGAATTCTTGTTAGTGGAGGAGATTTGTAACACCCCCAGTGGTTAACTACAGTAATCACCCTTTTGATTATGCCATGTCATCATGTTTAACAGTGCATGATCATCATTAGCATCATATTGCATTTCAACTCCTAACTCAAATCCAAATTTAAATGAAAGTGGAAAATAAAAGTTGTCCAACATAAAAACTAAATTGTTCATTAAATGGAAAATATTCCAGAGACCATTCTAAAATTGTAACCAACAAATAATAAATTAATTAAGAGACTCTAACAGTAGCAAAACAGCACTATTTAATCCATTTTCAATTAAATAAAATTCAAATAAAATGATATGGGCACCAAGCCATTTTATTGCAGTGGTATACAATGCCCTGTGATTTGTGGACCAGGTCACCATTTTTACAAAAGTCATTTGGGTGCCTAAACATTTAACAAAACAATAAAGAAAAAGACAGAAGAAATAAAAAATAAAATAAAAATAAAAGCCCCCCCGGACCAACTGGGCCGTGGCCCAGCTGGACCACCAGGCCAACCCCAGGCCTGGCCACCCCCTGCTTACTAACCCACTACCACTCCCCCTCCCACCGTAACCCTAACCCAACAGGCACTCCCCCCCCCCCCCGCTATCTCTCTCTCCCTCACCCGATCCAAAACGGATCGGGACGGGCCGTCCCCGCACGCAACACCGACCGGGCGACCGGTCGACAGTCGCCGCGGCCCCGCGCCCCCCCCGACACCGGCGCCCCTCCCCAGCACCACCTCGCGCCGGCGCCGCCCCGCTCCGTCACTGCCTGCTCCTCCCCGACCTCGTTTCCCCGCCGGCCACCGCCTCCTCGAGCCCCCTCCTCGTGAGCCACCTCTCCCCTTGCCCCTCGTCCCCTCGCCGCGGACGCCGCGCCGGGCCGCGCCCCGACCGCGCCCGCGCGCGCCCAGGCCGCGCTCGGCCGCGCCCCGGCCGCGCTCGGTCGCCTCCTCCGCGCTTCCCCTGCACGTCCACGCCGTGCTCACCACGGCACCAGCTCGCGCCCCCCCCGCTCGCCTACGCTCCCCGGAGATCTCCTCCCCGCGCCACGCTCCACCCGGCCCCGCCTGCACTCGCCGTTGCCCGAGCGGCTCCGTCTTCTGCCGCCACGCCGCCGCTTGCCCCCTGCTGCAGCTGCATGCTGTTGCTCTGCCGCTGCTGCCACCGCCTGCAGCTCACGCGCCCGGGGTCGCCTCTCCGCCGCCCGCTCCGGCCGTGGCCGTGGCCGGCGCCCCCCTGGTGGCCTCGGGCCTGCACACGGACGCCCGCGCCCGTTCGGGATACGCTCACGCCCCGCGCCTGTTAGGCCTCTGTGCCACTGCACGTGGGGCCGGCCCCTAAGAACGTTTAAAAAAAGGGAAAATAAAATAATTAAGATTAATAATTAAAATTAATTAATTAACCCTGTTTAGATTAATCTAATTTAATTAATTAGTTTAATTAATAATTAATTAATTAGGTAATCCCTAATTAACTAAACAGCCAATGACAGGTGGGACCCACTGGTCCTGACGTCATGCTGACGTCAGCAAACACTGTTCTGGATAATGTTGATTTAATGAATTAAATAAATTCAGAAAATTAATAAAAACTTTAGAAAATCATATTAAATAATCGGTAACTCCGATGGAAAAACTTTGTACATGAAAATTGCTCAGAACGACGAGACGAATCCGAATACGCTGTCCGTTCGTCCGTCACACGTCCCTAACTATCCGAACATGCAACCGTTCCCCTCTGGTCATCTGTCTCACAAATGTCCGGAGACGGGAAAACATTCCCGGATGAATCCCACCTTCGCCAGTATCACCCGGCACTGCGTTAGATCACCTCTGTCACCGCGTATTGCCATGTTATGCTTCGTGCTACACTTCTTCACTGTGTATTTATACTGTTTCCTCCCCCTCTTCTCTCTCGGTAGCCCCCGACACCGACGTCGTCCCCGAGGCCGACGCAGCTCCGGAGCCCGAAGACACCATTGACAACCTTGCCCTTGCTGTCGAGCAACCAGGCAAGCCCCCCCTTTTGATCATCCCAATATCGCCCATTCTATTTTCTCGTGCTTGCATTAGAATTGCTGCTGCTACCGCTTTACCTATTCTGATGCATAGCCTGTTTATTGTAACCTGCTGTTGATAATTACCTGGATATCCTAAACTGCTTAGTATAGGCTGGGTAGAGACCTATCAGTGACCCCACTTATCCCGACTGCCGCGCTGGATCGTCAGAAGACCCGATCAACGGGATTGAAGACCAGGCCCCGACACCGCACATCACCCCCCCTTAGTTGTAACGACACTGCAGCGTTACTATCGAGTGCCGAGGGTGAAACCTCTTGTAGCACTTCTGATGTTAACTCTGTAGAGTAGCTATTCGGTCGTGGTCATCGAGGGTGATTCCTCCTTCACCGCTTCCGATAACGACGCCGTCGTACAACACCTCAAGTGTGAACCCAACGAGGGTGATTCCTCCGAGTTCACCTTGACGGATACATCAAGTAGGAATCCAACGAGGGTGATACCTCGGATTTCCCTGATGTTATGGACACACGTATACTTGGACTTTACACTGTTATTTGGATAGGCGGGTCGACCCTGAGGGGTACCCACGTGCGCCTGAGAGGCGAGTGTTGTGAAGACGGGTGCCTGGATGGTGCCCGAGTGATGAATACGAGGCGCGGCCGGGCATTCTTAACCCTTGTAGCAAGTCCTCGAGACGGGGCGACGGGGTCACATCTTTCGTGAGTCTCTGCTCGTTACCGCAAGCCCCTAGTCCTAACGATTTGGATATTTGATCCGAGCAGGCCTCTGGCCTGATAGCACTAACCATCACGTGGGCATAGTATGGGCGTTCTGCATCGTATGCATCAGCCGAAAGCTCTGTCAGACATCCAGTTCAGCATGGCGGCACGGTCGGATCGTGTCGGCCACCCGAGGCGATGCTGGTATCCACCCTGTGCGCAACGACCTGGAGGGCGAGGGGCGATGGCCAAGACCCCCTTGCGCTTAGGATATAGACCGGCGGGGACCTCTCTGCTGAGCTGTAGGTAGGGTTGCGATGTGTCGTTTGGCCGAGGCCGGGCATGACCCAGGAAAGTGTGTCCGACCGGAGTTAATCGAGCGTGTTGGGTAAGTTGGTGCACCCCTGCAGGGAAGAACACTTCTATTGATAGCCGGTCCTACGGTAAAGGACACTCGGAGTTGTATCCTGATTGATACAATTTTAGAACTGGATACTTGGATACTATGGCTCTGGGATTGCTTCTCGCAGGGAGTCGAGAAGGGATCTCTGGATGAGGTTGATGACTGTATGGCTCTGGGATTGCTTTCTCGCAGGGAGTCGAGAAAGGATCTCTGGGTGAGGATTAGACTTAATGATACTGCTACATTATATTGTACTGTTCTACTCTCTTCTACTGCTGCAAGACCGTTGAAGATGCTAGTGTTCGATAGGACTAGGCCTTCTCTCTATTCTGGCATTTCTGCAGCCCAGTCCACATATACAGCCTCCCCTTGAAAATGTTGCATATGTAGTGTAGATCCTTGCTTGCTGAGTACTTCTGAGTACTCACGGTTGCTTTGTTTTCCTTTTCTCCCCATATCAGTTTGTCGTATCAAGATGACGGAGCCCCCTGAGACAGATGCCCCGTCGTTCGACTACTACTACTACCCAGAGGATGGATACTGCTACGAGTTGACTGACGACCAGGAGTAGGATCGGAGGGTCCCAGGCAGGAGGCCTACGCCTTTCGATCATAGTGTTTTATTTTGCCCCACCTTTCTAAAGGCCTTTCTGTTTCTCTTTTAATATTTGTACTCAGATATCTGATGCTTCCGCTGACGCTTGTTCGCAAGCTTATGTATTCGAGCCCTCGAGGCCCCTGGCTTGTAATATAAAGCTTGTATGACTTTATTTATGTTTTAGAGTTGTGTTGTGATATCTTCCCGTGAGTCCTTAGGCTTGATCGTGTGCATTTGCGTGTATGATTAGTGCACGATTAAGCCGGGGGCGTCACACTCGTCGGCGCCATGGATGCTACGGCCAGACGGGGAGGTGAAGAAGAAGAAGGAGCAAGCAGCGAGAAGATGGAGATGAGTGAGGGGGGCTCTGCCCCTCCCCTCATTTATAGGCGGAGGGAGGCCAACCGCCGGCCTCCACGATCCCGCGCGATGATGGCTTTTCTCAGCATGTAGCAGAGTCTTGTCAAGTCGAACGGTTGGCGAGGCGGCGTGGGAAAGCAAAGATGCCCACGTCCCATCACTCGCCATGTGTCGACCAAGGCCGCAGGAGGTTAGGGCCCGCGGCGCTCCGCACTTGCCCCTTGGGTTCGCTTCGAAGCCAAGTTCGAGCGCGCCTTGGGCCCGGGGGCTACTGTCGGCATTCTGGGAACGGGGGTACCCAGACTTGCCTGCCTGCGGCCCATGGCGTGGTCCATCGACGGCCTGGTATGGCCCAGCTTCAACAACAACAACTCAAGACCCTCGCGAGGGGCCAAGCCTCGCGAGGCGGACGACACCAAGACCTCCACGAAGAGCGGCCTCCTCAGGCTGGCTCCCGAGGAGCGGAGATCTCTATGCAAGCCTCACCTCATGAGGTCCGGATGACGTGAGCCATGACGACCAAGGGCAGGCGGGCGCCAGCGGGCGCAGAGTACCAGTTTCCTCTTCGGTGCTAAAGAGGCAAGCGCAGGCGCGGAGTCCTGAGGAATCAGCCAAAGGTTTCCATTCCCGTGCAACAAGACCAAGACCGCCAGGACGGCAGGACGGAGGTCATCACCGAGCCCACCACGACGTCACAACCAGAGGCTTTCGCAGGCAAAGACTACTTTTGTCAGGATAGCATGTACTAGTTGTCTCCCTTCGAATTTGGCCGTTGTGGGATCCCCTCCCGCCTTTCATTTGGGAAGAGGGCCAAGGCCACTATAAATAGGACCTAGCCACCACCATAGGAGGGGAGATCAAATCATCCCCACTCCACCAGCTCACTCGAGCACAAGAACACCTCTCCTCCCGAGGCTGTTCGCCACTGTACTAGTTCATCCTCAGCCCCTCGAGGCCAATCCACCACAAAGCAGGAGTAGGGTTTTACACTGCAAGGTGGCCCGAACCTGGGTAAACTGCTGTGTCCCTTTTCCTTACAGTTCGTCGAGCTAGGCTGAGAGATTAGCGAGTAGGCAGACTGGGGAGGACGAGTTCTTCGCACGCACCCTAGAGTTCGAACCTCTCAAGGGTTTGCGGAACCCAAAATTCAATAGAATCGGAAGTAGGACAATATGTTGGAACGTGTCGAAGGAAGGCTGGTAGGAGCAGTACAACAAACATCACATGCGCGCCATATTTTGAGAAGGGTTTAATGTAATTTGTGTGAAATGGGTCTGTGTGGATGTACGAGTAGTACATCCATATCATTGACATTCATGCACGCAACAAACATTTGTGTGCATGATTTCACCCTATTTTCATATTCTATTTGGGAGTGGATTTGATTTTTGTAATCAGAGCTCATTTTTGTAGTTGGTTTCAATTTAGACTATGCATGTATTATTGCGAAAGATAGGTATAGAGATAATATTTGTGTGACAAATACGGGGGGCGGGGGCAACGATACCTAACGAGAAAGGGGCATATGCATGTTCAAAAGACTATGTGTGTCGTAGAGAGAGGAGTGTCCGAAAGGGAGAGAGAGGGTGTGTGTGTTAGAGAGAGATAGAGGTACGTGTAACGTCGGGATCGACAAGGTTACGAGGTTGCGGATATGGGAGAGCGATAGTGTGTGTGTGATGACAGGACACACAGACAGCGTCTGTTTTCGTGTGAGAGAGCTGGATAGACCTCGACAGCATGGCTAGCTAGGGGTGGAAGGTTATGTGTTGTAGAAAGAGATAGTGAGAGACAAATGAATTCTTGTTTGTTGCAAGGAGATCTAACTACATAGATGGGGGTAGCAAGAACAAGAGAATGGCGGTGTGCCTTTTTGTCATGGGATGGAAGAGAGACCAAGAGATACGCATCGTGTGGAGAGGTGTGTGTGTTTTGAGAGAGAGAGGGAGGCGTGGACCAGAATAATGAGATGGGTGCTCATGTGTATGCTATAGGGAAGGAATTGTCTAAGTGGTAGTCTTATGATGGCGACCCAATCTTTCAATGACAGCGGGGATAAGTATCGATTTGGTGGATTTTGACGTTGACGATCTAGCTATATCGTACCCGGCCGATACAGATCGACAATCGTTCCTAAACAAATCTTCGATGGACGATGATCTTATCGTATGCACAAAATCAACCTGAATAACGAGATGGAGTTCCTCCAAGCAATCGAAGAACCGGCTAGAACTAAGATAATATAATCGTAATTTTCAATATGAATTAATTAAGGATAATGGTGGGGTTGCTGGTACTGAACAAAAGGCGGTAGTCCTACACACACCCCACAAATGCAAATTATAGTGAAGCAAAACAATGTGTACACAACAATGCGAGTTCTAACCTAGAAAAATGGTAGTAGCCTTATTTATATCTATAGACTATATTAGTATATTTTTTATTTGTATAGTTATATCTATATCTATTCCACTCCCTCCGTTTGTAATTTACTCCGCACATATATAGCTTTGACTGCAGCCAAATTTTATAAAGCTTGACCGAATTTGGTGAAAGCAATATGAACATTTACACTAACAAATTTACACGATGTGGAAATAAAAGCAATGATGAATCAAATGATATATATTTGGTGGTGTATATGTTAATACTTTTTCCTACAAATTGTTGAAAGTATACCAAGTTTGACTTTAGAGAAACCCAATATGCGGTATTATGTATAGTGGTAGTAGTATGTACCTAGTTCTTCCCGTTTTTTGTTCCTACGATGCTGTGTTGTGCATGTACCTAGTTGTATAGTGGTAGTAGTAGTGCAAACTTCATAGTAGGAGTACACTGGTATAACGAGGTGCTATACAAACGGTTTTTAACCCCTTTCCACGACGGCATTTTGAACCGTCGTCAAGTGAGTGACAGCGATAGGGGGGTCCTTCCCACACGACCCAGAAACCATCGGGGATAGGCCCTCCGGTCACACACGCTCGGCAAAGTGAGGTCGTGTGCGACGGGCGAGCGATCAAATACGGTTATACGTACAGTTGTGCTAAGAAAAATACAATTATACAGGCCAAATCATTTCCGGTCGTAAGTACATCCCACACAGTCAGTCCCGGCTAAATGTTTCCGTTCATATGTACATTACACACAGTCAATCCAAGGAGTACATTTCCGTTAGTATGTACATCCCACACAGTTAATCCAAGAAGTACGTTTTCGTTCATATATACATCCCACACAGTCACTCCAAGGAAAACGTTTCCGTTCACAGTTGCATCACACACAATTTTCCCCACTAAATCGTTTGTGATAGCATTGCCATTGCACATGATATTAACAATTTTATTGGTTGCGTTATTGAATGCATCGCACACGGTGCGTAGAAGAAACTATGTGGCAAAGGCTGTCCATCACACACTTTTTATGTGGTAAACGTTTGCGCAAGGTGGCCTAATGCAAACAGTTTTCAAGAGGATGTTGTGTGTGATTGTTCATTGATCCAACACGGTTTATTCCTAGAAACTATGTGCATTGCCTGAGGTCATCGCCCATGGTGTTTTCTCAATAACCCTTTGCAATAGAAAAACCCAATTAGCAGGCTAATTGGCCATTAGCAGGCTAATTTTCCTATTATTAATAATCCATTTATTAATCTAATTGACATTTCATATTAAGCACACAATATATTTCATTTTTTGTCGCTAATTTCTTTATCCTAACAATCTTTCTGAGTTTCTTGACTTGACTGATATTCATGGACAACTCATTTCCCCATATGCAAAAAGGGTCGAACAGTGGGTCAAAGCCTCTGACAGTAGGATCTACATGTGCAAGACCAAATTGTTAAAAACCTAAATATACAATGGTTCCTGCAATTGCACAATAATGTGCTATTAGACAAAGGACCATGCATGTGCAAACCTCGATTGTAAACCTCAGTGCTTCCCATTGTTTCCCTGCAACACATATAAGGTAGTTAGTGATTAGGTTAAGTGAGGGTTCGCATGCTATTAGTAAAATATGTTGATGAAAAATAAGCACATTGCAGATTCATCAGATTAATTCAAGCCACATGGAAAACCCATTTATCCAAACCAAGCATGATTAAGGACTAGGAAATATAGCAATTGTATATGTTTCTCATGTATTAAGTGCAGCCAAATTTGATTTATTCCTCACATGCACAACAATACAAAATTCTACCCACGACAATTGGACATCGCATTGCAGAATTGAACCAAGCAGTTAACTAAACACCACAACAAATGAACCAAACATTAACTGAGCACCACATTGCACAATATAACATACTCCTAAAAGAAGATCAAACAGTTAACCAAACCAAGCATGCTTAACAACTTGGAAATATAGCAATTGTATTTGTTTCTCATGTATTTAGTACAGCCAAATTCGATTTATTTCTCACATGGTATACAATAACAGAATGCACCCACAACAATTGAACATTGCATTGCAGAATTGAACCAAACTATTAACTAAACACCACAACAAATGAACCAAACATTAACTTAGCAACACATTGCACAATGTATAACATACTAGAAGATCAGACAGTTAACCGAACCAAGCATGCTTGACAACTTGGAAATATAGCAATTGTATTTGTTTCTCATGTATTTTGTAAAGATAAATTTGATTTATTTCTCACATGGAAGACAATACAAAATTGCACCCTGAAGAATTGAATATCACATTTGCAGAATTGAACCAAACAGTTAACTGAACACGACAACTAATTAACCAAACAGTTAATAAGTGAGCACCACATTGCCGACATATAGAACATATACACTAGAGCAATAGATTGCATGGTAAAAGTAGATAGCACAATTCACTAGAATTTGTTAAGGAAAGGCAGGAGCAGCACATGCAACGGGTAAACCGAGCATGCTTAACCGACGTAGCTAGCAAACTGAACATGGGTCCTTATAGTGAGCTAATAAGACAAGCTACTCCTCATCGTCGGAGATATCGATGATGATTGGCTCCTTGGACATGGAAGAGGGCGATGCCTCCACATCGTGGGTGCCCTCGTCGTAGTGGTGAGTTACCTGAGCCGCTCCGGGCACCAATCTGCTGGCTCTCGAGTTGAGGTAAGCACGTGCACGCTGAGAAAACACCTCGTAGTCTTCGTTGAAGGCACTGAGGGTGGCCTCGAGAAAATCCCACGAACTGTCATTTAAAGCAGCCAACCACGTCGCGGCGTCGGTGCGCGAGGCGTCAATGGTGGCCTCGACGGCGAGGTGCTCCTCCAAGATCTGAGGGTCGGCACGAATGGCAGCCATCACGACCTCATCCGTGCGTGCGGCCGTGATTTGCTTCTCCGCTGCCAAATGCTCCTTGAGCTCCTGGCTATACTACGTGCACCATGGCTTAGGGCGGCGCTTATTTGGTGGAGGGGTCGATGATTTGGGTGGAAGGTGTCGCGCCGGCGGTCAGGGCATGTGGGATGTGGAAGGAGGAGGAGGATGGGGGTCGGGTGTGGATTACCTGCCTGGATAGACGAGGCCGAGCAGCGTGAAGGAGGGTCGCCGGCGAGGAGGCGGCGCTGCAAGCAAGGAGTGAAGGTTTCAACTTGGAAAGGAAGGCGGAAATGTGGCTTTTGGTAAGGGGGAGCGGGTGGGGAGGTAGATATTTCCGCGGAAGCCAATTTTTTTGAATTGGTTCAGCAAAAAAACTGGCGCGCAAAGTGTCATCAGACACGGTCCCTTATTCAGCACTGTGTACGATATGTGAACATCACAAACGATTCATATAGCTTAACCCGTGTGTGATGAGTTTGAACGTGAAAAAATTTGGTCTGAATTTCCCTGGTTACAGTGGTCATCCACGTCATTGCATAATTTGGGTACACAAAGGAGACTACAGCACACCCACACTTCTTAATCGACCAAGTTCAGCAATTAAACAGAGCTAGCTGACCTAAACATTACTCTAACAAATTAATGACCGCCGCTCTTAATTAAACAAAACAAAGAGTACTACTACGGCTGGTGCTCGTCGATCTCCGCCACCTCCTCCATGTCCAGCTCGCGCTCGACAATCTCTTGGGGAAGGGGCTCCATGGCATCCATCGTACCATACTCGGCAAGCATCTCGCCATCCGCATCCACCATATCTTTGGAATAGGCCGCCATGAGCTGGGCATGGGTGGCCGCGATCTGGACTTGGGCGGGCTTCGTCGTGGCAAGGTACGCCGCGCAGGAACGGACAGCTGCTCGAACGCTCTCGGCGATTGCCAACTATTCGGCCGTGGGTTGCCGACCATTGTCGGAGAAGCTTCGTTCGATTTGTGCGGTGACCGCCATGAGCTGGGCATGGGTGGCCTCGACATGGTCATGGGCGGCCTCCATCAGGGCTAAGGCCGCCGCTACGGAACGGACAGCTGCTGTGAGAGCTCTCACCAGTTGCTATCCCCGAGGCAGATGTTGCTGCCGCCACCTGAGAAGCAACAACGGCCGTTTGGGCTGCCTTGGCCGCCCGGTCGCAGATTGCGGCCGCGCTCATGAAGCTTGTTAGCACGCGCTTGGCGGCTGCGGCCGCGCTCTCGCCAGAGTGGGCCGCCGAAGTTGCCCTCACGAAGCGGGTCCACGTCCCCATCTTTCACCGGCGATGATTGAACAGTAAAATGATATTTGGGGAGCGAGCTAGTGTGCTTGACACGCCGGCTGTGGACTGTAGCCGACGCACCTTCTCGCGTAAGCCGTATGCGTACTCTACTCCGACGGTGCTCCAAGATATTTTGTGCTCCATCTCACAAGGTTGGTGACAATAAACTGTGTGCGATCTACTTGATTTTTCGTCTTGATTTGAATTACATAATGGGGTCACAACTGCAAAGGATGGTGTTTGAATTGCTAGAACTTTTATCTACAGTGAACATGCAACTATAGGTGTGTCGTCAAAAAAATTGGAATTATTCAGGGTTTGTTTGGGCATTTTTATACATTAACTTGGTTTTCTAGGCATTTCAGGTGCACAATTCAAAATTAAACTGCATGCACATGCTTCGGTGCACCAAAATGGGTTGTAAAATGATATATGTGTCCATGGGTTGATGCTTATGTCCCATGCAAGAAATGGGGATGAATTTCAAACACCACGACACCGTGGCTCTCTGGCAAACATTGAGGTGCTTGCTTTTGTAATTCTAGTAAATCCAAAACTCGTCTGAAATTCATGAACCTTGGCATGCTATCATCGAATGGCATCAACATGCTGGGGTAAAAAATATTGTCCCATTTGGGGTAGGTTATGGTATAAGCTTCTCACAAATCAGAGCTTCTCACAAGAAGCCTCATGGTTCCGGTAGGGAAACATGTCACCTTTGTGCACGAAATGATATCCGCTGCCTCTTCTTGCTTTCAAAACATTTCTAGTGTCAACGTAGAACAACAGGAGTGTTGTGTCATTTTTTGGGATTTTTCGTGGTTTGCTTCGACATTTTTATACATTAACTGAGTTTTCTATGCGTTTATGTGCATAATTCAAATTTGAACTACATGCACATGCTCCAGTGCATATAAACGGGTTGAAAAATCAAATGTGTGTCCTTGGTTGCAACCTTAGGTCCCATGCAAGAAATGGGAATGAATGTCAAACACCTTTGCCACCATCGCTCGGCCGCTAACATTGAGATACATGGTTTTAAAATTCTAGTAAATCGAAAACTCGTCTGAAATTCATGAAACTTGACATGCTATCATGGAATGGCGCCAACATGCAGTGGTAAAAATATTGTCCCATTTGGGGCAGGTTGGGGTATAAGCTTCTCACAAACCAGAGGTTCTCGCAACAAGCCTCATGGTTACGGTAGGGAACATTTCACCTTTCTGGATGAAACGATATCCATTGCCTCTTCTTGATTTCAATTTTTTCTCTAGTGTCAACATAGAACAACAAGAGTGTTGTGTTAAATTTTGGAATTTTTTGGGGTTTGTTTGGACAATTTTATACATTAATTGAGTTTTCAATGGATTTATGTGCATAATTCAAATTTGAAATACAAGCACATGCTCTAATGCATATAAATTGGTTGAAAAATCAAATCTGTGTCCTTGGTTGCATGCTTAGGTCCCATGCAAGAAATGGGAATGAATGTCAAACACCCTGCCACCGTCGCTCGGCAGCAAACATTGAGATACTCGGTTTTTAAATTCTAGTAAATCCAAAACTCGTCTGTAATTCATGAAACTTGGCATGCTATCATGGAGCGGCATCAACATGCCATGGTAAAATTTTTGTCCCATTTGGGGCAGGTCTGGGTATTAGCTTCTCACAAACCAGAGCTTCTCACAACAAGCCTGATGGTTTCGGTAGGGAACGTGCCACCTTTGAGAATGAAACGATATCCGTTGCCTCTTATTGCTTTCAAAAAATTTCTAGTAGAACAACAGGAGTGTTCTGTTAAATTTTGGAATTTTTCGGGGTTCGTTTGGACATTTTTATACATTAACTGGGTTTTCTAGGCATTTTATGTGCATAATTTAAATTTGAAGTACATGCACATGCTCTAGTGCATATAAATTGGTTGAAAATCAAATTTGTGTCCTTGGGTGCATGCTTAGGTCCCATGCAAGAAATGGGAATGAATTTCAAACACCAGGGCACTATTGATTGCCGGCAAAACATTGAGATACTTTGTTTTTAAATTCTAGTAAATCCAAAACTCGTCTGAAATTCATGAAACTTGGCATGCTATCATGGAATGGCACTCGACATGCTGTGCTATTTTTTGTGTCCATTTTGAGAGAAGGCGCATTGAATAACAGCCAACAAAGGCATTTTGAAACAAATAGCTGCCACTGTAATATCTCAAACATTTTGTATAATTTAAATCGTGTGCGTTCTGTTAACCATTCACATGACACCATGCCTCACTCTTTTAATGGCTAGGAGGTTCTGTGCGGACAGGTGCTTGACTAAACAGGAGGCGTGCGAGCTGTACTCTAATGTGCAGGCTCACCGGGAAGCGTGTGAGCTGTACACTGTGCAGGCTCACTGGGAAGCGAGCCCTTTGACTTCTATGGCCGCCCGCCTTGCTCGCATCCTCTCCATTAATGGCGCCCAAGCTGCAGTTTAATACGGTTTTTGAATATAAAACACTCATATGCCGAGCTTCCCCAGGAAGCCAAGCGAAAATGTGCCGAGCAGGATTTGTGCAGCTCTTGATCGCAAACATTTTAGATAGAACACCCGTATGCAAACCGACAGCTTCCCCAGGAAGCCAAGCGAAAATGTGCCGAGCAGGATTTGTGCAGCTCTTGATCGCAAACGTTTTAGATAGAACACCTATATGTAAACCGACAGCTTCCCCAGTATGCCAAGAGAAAACGTGCCGAGCAGGATTTGTGCAGCTCTTCATGGCAAACGTTTTAGATAGAACACCTGTATGAGAATTGAGAGCTATGGTATTCCACAGTAAGCCAAGGGAAAATTCACCGTGCAGGATTTGTGCATCTCTTCAATGCAAACGGTTCAGATTGAATAAGGTATGCAAAGCGAGACTTTGGCGCTGAGGCTAGAGAAAATTTGGCAAGCAGGATTTGTACCTCCCTTCAACGCAAATGGTTTTTTCGGATGACACGTGTGCAACCATGTACAAACAATTTAGTAAGATTTGCATCTGTCATATTGGGTATATTGCCATTTATCAAACTGGAAAGATTGACATTTGTTGATCTATTAACATCCCCATTTGTCAACCTTGTAACACTGCCATTTGTCAAAATATGCAGCTAAAAATCACTAGCACTATCTAATTTATGCAACTAAAATTCAGTAATTAAGCATAGATTTCATTCATAGATTAAGCAGTCGTTCTTTATACAAACAGTTGAACTCGACAGCTGAACCGACCAAACTTTTCCCCAATTGTTGCCAACCACGTACTGAAATAGCTAGTTCAACTATATATACTAGCTAATTTTAAGTGCGTTGTACAGTTCCACCACATCTATAGTCAGATGAACTGAACAAAATAGCCCCTAAATACTACTACTACGGAGGGGCTTTGTACTACTTTCGGCAGCCTCTCCTCTGCCGAGTGTGCTCAGTAAGAGGAAGAGGAGAAGGAGCCTACCGACAAGCTGGACAACTGTAATACGGTGCCTGCCGCCGCTGCACCTCCAGCGATGCTCACCTCGAACGCCCTCTGCCACTCCAGACGACCCCGCTCGAAGCGGCGGGACTGCTCGTAGATCTCCTGATTCCTCGCCTCTGCGTTGGCGTGTGCTGCGGCCATGGCTACGGTAAGGCTCTTTGTGTGCTTGACGAGGCGCTCCTCCTCCTCCCGCAGGAACTCGATGTAGCGCGCAAGGTCACTGACGCACGTGCGGGCCTCCACCTCCGCATCCCGCCTTCAGGCGGCGGTGGCAGAGTGGGTGATGACCCCGGCGGTCGACGATGGGCTGGCGGCCACAGCGGCCGATGATGGGGTGGCGGCCACGACCACCACCTCCCGCCTTGGGGCCGCGGTGGTAGAGCGCGTGATGGCCACGGTGGCCGGCAATGGGGTGGCAGCCACGACGGCCACCTCTTGCCTTTGGGCCGCGGCGGCGGAGCGGGTGACGGCCCTGGATTTCGACGGTGGTGTGGCGGCCACGGCGGCAGACAGTGGTGTGGCAGCAACGGCGGCAGAGCGTGTGGTGGGTGTTCCGCGCACACCCAACAGGGATGCCACGTGCATTACACTACACCGGGGACTGCGCCGCCGCCGCGGTGTAGCCTCCCAGCTGGAGCTGTCCTCTGATGACGGCGAAGTGGCTGAGCGACGACGACAGACCGGTGCCATTGGCGATTGTGGGAGAAGCAGGGCCGGCCTTGAGGGGGGGCCGGGGGGCGGCCACCCCGGGCCCCAAGTTGGAGGGGCCCCCAAGTATGTATTTCCGTAGCCCAAGTAGTAGCAGCTATCGTAGATGCAGCGTGCGATACATCACCGTAGCTCACGCATCGACTCGCGGGATCCATCCAGCGACCCTCGCATGCATCACCATCATGTACGCAGCAGCCGCCGCCTTTACTCCTCCTCCCGTCCAGATTATGGCAGATGAACCAAAGCTTGCTCAAGGAGGAGGCCTAGATCTCAAGGGACGGGTGCGCGCCGGAGATCAGCGGCGGACCGGTGCTGTTGTGTGTCGTCTATAGAGGTGAGTATTGGCGGCCGGTCAACATCTTCCCTTGTTTGTACAGTTAATCATTCTGGTTCTGCAGTTTAATATTGATGTTCATCTGGTGGTCCTGGTATAGATCTCATCATCAAATAGATCAAGGGAAGACCAAGGTTCTGGATGCTGCTCATGGCGGTTGGTTTATATATGAGTTGTGCAATGATGGCACAATCCGGTAATTAACTGTTAATTAAATCATTTACACAACTCGCTAGGTGGGAGTAACTTTGTAATATCGTGGCACCATAGATTTATTGTTTAAAAATATGAAGGTATTTAATTTTTGAAGATACGAAGGAATATTTTTCACATCAGCCGTATGAATTTTGCTCTTCTATCTAATTTCTCAGATACTCTAATTTGTACAAATAGTATTACCATAGTCATTGCAAGAACTAAAAATGTGAATCCAACTATGCATTTTGGATGCAAATTCTTTTAGGACTATTCCTAAAGTTTTCTGTCATTTTGGTACCTAAAATAATATACTCCTACAGTTGTAGTTCAAGCATGACTTAAACATGACTTTGCATCACGCATTGTTGTCTACTTTCTTCATATAGTCTATTACTTTGATGCTTTAGTTAAGGGCCCCCTGGTTTTAGTTTCGCCCCGGGCCCCCAAAATCTCAGGATCGGCCCTGGGGAGAAGCAGACGAGATAAGCTACAGGGAGGGAGGGGAAAATGCGATGCAGGACTCGCCGGCCGTGATGGTTTATATAGTAGGCTGGTATGCATTGGGATTTTGGGGGATTTCACCGAGTCGGGAGGGAAGCTTGCGCGGGAACCTGCGCGGATGCGCAGGAACAGGCTCACCACTGTTTGGCCAAAAGAATGCCCCCCCCCCGCGCTGCTCAAGCTTGCGCTCGAAGGCGTCTGCGGCAGCGGGGTGACAAGATGTGCGAGAGGAGGACAAAAGGATATGTACACATACGGTTAATAAAAAAACGTTTGCGATTTAATTACCTACTATACCCCCGTCCTGGTTTATAAGTAGGATTTAACTAATAAAATATGAATGCATGTCGCCAAAGATTATATCGTTGGATTCGTATTTGAACATAGTTTCCAATTATATAATTTTTATAACATGCATTAACATTTTGTTGGTTAAATTTAAGGGCAAAGTATGGCACAGAATATAAAGGGGACTAATAGACCAAGATGGAGGTAGTAGCACACGGCCGCTCTCTATGCAGCGACGCTACTGCCGGCCGGCTTGTAGGCGATCATTCCCTGCGTGTTCAACTGTTCTATGCATGTGGTTGCTCACGGTTGAGGCAGCCGTGGCGCGCTCTGCTCGTGTCCTGCCGCGCGCGCTCTGCTCTCGCGTCCCTCCGGGCGCTCTGCCCTCCTCCCTCCACGCGTGCTCTGCTCTCGCGTCCCTCCGGCGCATGATCACGTATGTTCGTCCTGCCATTATGCATGCGGTTGCGCCGGGCGCGGTGCGATGATGCAGTTACCCGCTGCAAAAACTGCCGTGCGGACGCGCTGAGAATCCAGGCCGCCGGCCCCCATTTATTCCTGCGGCAATTGACCTTCATCTCTCGCGCCACACGACACAATAAGCACACCCACGACGACACATACAGAGAGGACATCCAGCGGTTCCAATGGTGCTCCCCGTGGCTCCAATGGCGCTCCCAGCGGCCGACGACGACAACGGCAGGCAGTTCACCACGCATCACATAGTGGACACCCACGTGAGGTGGAAGGCCCTCTCGGTGGTCTACACGAACGAGCCGGTCTCGGTGGAGAGCTCCATCCAAACTATGGAGCAGTTGCTTGCCGAGGACAATTACCAAGTGGTCGGCTTCGACCTCAAGTACACCATCGGTCGTGCTGGGCATGATCAGAAGGTTGTCGTCGCCCAGTTGTGCGTGCGACATGACGTCCTCGTCTACCACTACCACCTGGCCACAAGGCCTTGCGAGCGTTTCTCCAGGTTTATCAATAGCTCTGACTACAGTTTTGCTATGGTGGACACCACCAACGATCTAAAAGCGCTCAAGGTTTCGGGCTTGAAATGCCAGAATTTTGTCAACATCCAGGACCACTACAAGGTCTGGGGCAGCGACAACAACAAACAGAACTCCCTGGTTGACCTCGCCTCGGCCATCATTGACCCCTACTACATGAAGATGAAGGATGATAGCAAGAAGGACAAGAACGCCTGGCATAGTGTCCGGCATGAGAGACTGGATGAACAACACGTCAAGTACGTGGCCAAGGACGCGTACACATGCTACAAGATGTACGTGTGTATCGTTGACATGAGGGAGTGTCTTCTTCCTGCCCCAGACGAGGGATCGAGCCAAAGAGCAGTGGCGGGAGCATCACAAGAAGTAGATGACTAGACGATCGTTTCTCCTAGTTTAGAATGCATGTAATTGTTTATTGAGGTGTGTGCGAATGATCTGTATAGTCACTTATGTAATTGGATGTTTATTTCAGTTATATATATATATACATGTTACTCTTCTGTAGACAGAGAAAATCACACGACTTATTAGCAGCAATCGTCTGTGTTATTATTGGTCTTCCCACACATTTCTGATTACGGACCTGTTTGCCGCGTATCACACACATCTTGTTCAGTTGAACCATTTCTATTGTGTTGCCTAAACACACACAGTTCATCCTAGTGAACTGTATGCCGTATATCGCACACACCTCGATCTGGCTGACCGTTTCTATTGTGTTGCCTAATCACACAAAGTTCATCCTAGTGAACTGTATGCCGTATATCGCACACGCCCTCATCTGGCTGCCCGTTTCTGTTGTTCTGCCTCATCGCAAATAGTTCTTCTGGATTAACCGTTTGCCACACATCGCACACACAACTCTAATCTGAACCGTGTTTGATGTCACCGACATCGCAAATGTTTTGCATCTTTTTTGACGGTTTTATTAGAGCATCGTTTGTGATTAATGCATCGCACACAGTTTCGTCAAAGGGTCTCTGATCGTAGTGTCGCGTTAGCAGCATCCTGCAGTAGTGGTAGTACGGAGTGCTCCTACTCTATCAACGAGTCCCATCTGACACCAAATTTCTTGGCTTTCGTGCTACAACTAGATCTTCCCCTCCTTGTTTCTGTTTTCCAACACGGCGGGCGGGGTGCGGTTTGCCGATAGTCGGTTTGCTCAACTGCGGTCCCACATGAAAGTGAAAATGCCAGGCAACAAGCCTTCCCTAGCTATGTGGCGTGCCAGACGGGCTGTGGAGTACTCCCGATTCCCGGGCGTGTGGGGGTGCGATGCGAACGCGATAGGCCTTTTCCTTTTACTAGCAATGTGCTCGTGCGTTGCAGCGAATCCAAAGTAGAATAGTACTTGTTCACAAACTTGAAAGAAAACACTCTTGTTTTGATATACATATACCACTAAAAACATATTACGTTTCACTCAAAATATATTTCTCAGGCTGTTTTGATGAGGTGAGGGAGGGATGTGGTTGCTTTCAAGATAATAAGGGGATTTCTGCAAATTGGAGCAGAGAAGTGGGCTATTGTTGCAAAAATGCCACAACTTACCTTGCAGTCGTTAGATGCAGATCTAATGGTCAGAAATGACGGATGGCAGACACACCATCATCACCAAGTGAGTCTTTTATAGGAGTAGAGAAACATGTATTGAGTCTTTTATAGGAGTAGAGAAACATGTATAAATTGTAACATTTGGTTCTGCTCCTTGGCACGATCGATAGATAGAAATAACGATTGGAAACGCTAGGGCGGGGCTTTTCCCACCAGATAATAAGCAGGGTAGTAGCTAGGTTGGCGCATCATCGGTTTGGTCACATGCGGTCCCACATGTTGTAGTGATATAAAGCCTAGCCAATGCGTGTTGACCGGGGGGCCAGAACGACAGTGTGGTATGCAACAGGGAGGGGACATTCTTCATGTACGTGTTCCAGTTTCTCGTTTTGAACTTGCGAACGTAACAGGCGTGCTGCACGAGTAGTTTTGAATTTATAAGTTCGGTCTCAGTTTTTGAATTTAGGAGTAGTTCGTAGGTCGGGTCAAGCATCGAATGTAAATTACGAAGTTGATGGAAAAGGTAAGCACAACTTATAAATTGACGGATGGAGTACTTGTTAGAGTGATTCATATAATTGCCTCCAAATGTGAGCAAAGGGATCGCACATGTGTTTATTGATTGGAACGAGAATGCAATAACACAATAAGAATTAAGGCCACGATGATGCGATCGCAGTGTTGTTTATAGGAGGCAAGAAGAAAGATGCATCCATCAACGTACAACCTCCTCCTCCTCGACTCAGTGCACTGGGCCACCGACCGGCGGCTTAGGAGCGGCGGCTTTTGTGGCGAGGTCAAGGTGCTTCTCAACAAAGGCGGCCAAGGCTTCCAGCCGGTTGACGAAGGCCAACGTCGTAGCGTCCTCACCGGCCTTGTAGATACCTATGTACACAACTTCCTCGTACACGTGGATGTGTAAGTCGATGAATTCTTGCAGGGCGAGGCGCCTCGCGGCGAGCGCGACCTCCAGGTGGACATTCTTCGTTGCGTCGGCGGGTAGTCGCATGGCCACCAATGCTTGAAAGAGGTTCTCGCCATCAAGGCTGATTAGGGTGGCAGGCAATGAGGAGCCCAGGCGCGCGGGCTGGAGTAGTACGGCGATGTCGTCCGTGAGCTTCTTGACGATAGTGAACTTGTTGATGGTGGCAACGATCATCTTGTCCAACTGAGAGTCATAGCTGGCGTCGACGGTGGCCATGAACCAACCGGTTGCCAACACCCTCTTGAGACGATCCTCGGTGCCATGCCGCAGGCCAGCGTTGTGGACCATCTGGCACAGCCGCTGGCCGCTCGCGTGCATCACCGCCATGGGTCTGGAGTGAGCACTTTTGCGCTTAGTGTAGGTGCTTAGGTGCGTACGATGTGGTAGATGCATTGGAATGGAGACGTCCTTGGAATGGAGGGGCGTCTTTATATGAGTGCAAACTGCGTTGCATTCACATCGTGCTGCCTCTTTTCCCCGTCCTCCTCCCATTATTACTTCCCTCAGCATGCTAATTAAATGAGGATGCATCATTGGCCGTTCAGCATTTCGGGAACCGCTACCCTCTCCCTCGTCTGCATTAAAGCCGTATCAGGAACTGTCCTGGTTTACTCAATATATTTTTACCGTCCTGGTTTACTAGTACTCCCTCATTTCCGATTTATAAGGCTCAATTTCAATATCTCTCCAACCAAGGTAGACGGTGAGTGGTGGAATTAATTTCGTAGTTTGCACAAGTACTTAATTAGTACGCTCGTTTTTCTTAAAAAGTGATGTTTACTGATGCATTAATTACAACGAATGCATGCATGACAACTAAATTTCCATGAACTTCTACATGCATTGGTGAGTTTTCTCTTGATACTGCTTGCATCGGGTGATTTAATGCACCTCAAAATCCAAACATGTGATGGTAAGTACTACTAGTAGAATTGAGACTTATAAAAAGGAAAAACGATTTTTTTAGATGAGCCCTATAAACCGGAAAGGAGGGAGTAGCTGTCAAATCGAATAGTACTGCACAGCCCGCTGCACACCTGGCTGAACACGCCTCCTCGCCTCCATCAAATGCCTCTGTTAAACCCGCATGCAAACCGAGAAACCTACTCCGGCCACACGTCTGTTCATGAGCGGGCCAGAATTAAACGCAACGCCGTCTGAGTTCCTCCCGTCCGCCCTCAGTTTAAACGAGGCCAGACGCCGGCCAAGCTCCTACCGTCCGCCCTCTATTTAAACGAGGCCAGACAATAGGCAAGAATCGCACCCCTCCGCCGCTCCCCCATCTCCTCCTTCACCATTTTCTCCACTCTTCCGATGGCTTCCGAGGAGCCGTTCTCCGGCATACTACCCGGCTGGGTGGCCCGCCGAGCCCTCCGGATACGAGCGAGGCCGCTCGGTGCTTCACCTACCTCGCCTGGCCTGATGGAGCCAATTGCTGCCCCAAGCCGGCACATGGTTCAGCAACTCGCTGCTCCAGTTCAGCTCGATGAGGAGTGGCGAGTTGCTCCATGCCGGCACGGCGGCATGGGCGTCGTCGCTGCCGCGTCATACCACACCACTAGTGTCTGCGTCCGCGCCTCCCGTGTCTGTGGCCGCGCCTCCCGTGCCTGCGGCAGCGCCATGCAGGCAGAGACAGAAGCCGGGTGCGCGGAGAGCGACAAGTCGATGCCCAGCTTCTTCGTGTCCGCCGCCATCATCAAGGAGAAGTAGAACACGGGAGGCCGCCGCCGCTTGGGTCCCATGAAGGCCACCGCCAAGGCGACGACTGCGTATACAGGTGGTTTCTTTGCTACTTCATCTCTTGCGAGGACCTTCGTCGACCCCACAAGTGTCTGCCGGACATGAGGAAGACAAAGGGATCCGCGGGCGGCCATTTTGATTAGGTATGAATTATACGACGAGAGCCGGATTAGCACCGCTTAGTTCATGTAAATGTAATGAAATCCGTCATGTTTATATGAAGATCCGGCTTTTTTATACAAAATCCTTCATGGTTATATGAAATCAGTCTGTGTTTGCACAAATTTCCTCTGGTTGGTTAGAGTTGTGAAAATGTATGCCACTGGAGTTGGATGTCATCCTCCACGGAAGGAAGCGGGAGGAAATTTGCCGGTTGCCGTTGGAGATGCTCTTATGCTAGAAATAATAGAGTCACATCCAATCCATTTGAGTTAATTGCATGTATGATTCTCCCTCTATAAAAAGTTAATTGCATGTACAGTGTACATGACTTGCAGGGTGGCTACAGATTCGTACAGAAAGTTAAAAAGAAACAAATCCATCCTTAATCTTGTATTCTAAGTACTCTGTGGGTTCCACTGTCAGTACAGTAGCAAAAGAAGTATATATTAAAAAATATAAACATCTAAAGTTTAAGATAGAATTCGAACTCAGGTCATCACGTTGCGAGCATTCGGCGCTAACCAGTCCACCAGATGTTTGTTGTGGACGATGCAAGAGATATATCTCTACTCTTATAAGAACAGAGTTGGTGATGATGGTGTGCCTGCCATCCTGCAATATAGGCCGTCCGATTTATATCGGACGGATAGGAAGGAAACTATGGCAATTTTGCAAAAAGATACCCACACCCCTCTCCACATTTGCAAATAAGGCCTTCCCTCGTTCATCCTTTTCTCCCACAAGATAAACTACTCATACAAATGCATCTTGATGTTCCGTGCAACGCATGGGCATCTTGCTAGTTTCTTTTTAAATAGTTATTGCGATAATTGGGTTGAAGTGATATATTTTATGTCTGCCCCGAATGATCTCAAATTCACTAGTAGTAACAAAGAAAAGGTTGCCTTGTTAATTAACAGAAAACAGGGTGAAAACTATCACATGAGGCCAGTAAAAACAAGGCACACTCGGTTCAGCGTCATCGTCACTATAGCTGTGCGCGTGCGAGAAATCTACATATCGAGGGGGGCTACGGAGAGAAAGACGTATCGAGTGTGTGTGAGCGAGGCACGGAGACACAACTAGCGAGTGTGTGTGTGTGTGTGTTTGAGAGAGAAGCCAATTGATAGATTAAGATCAAGATCGAGGTGTCACCCTTCTGGGTCATGGGTGGGGGGGTGGGAGGGGGGGGGAGAGAAAGATGTATCGAGAGTGTGCGCGCGGTAGGCACAGAGGCACAACTAGCGAGTGTGTGTGTGTGTTTGCGAGAGAAGCTAGTAGATAGATTAGTAGCAAGATCGAGGTGTCACCCTACTCCTTCGGTGTCAGGATGTGTGTGTGTGTGTGTGTGTGTTTGAGAGAGAAGCCAACAGATAGATTAGTATCAAGATTGAGGTGTCACCCTACTCCTTCGGTGTCGGGAAGTGTGGTGGGTGGGGGGGGGGGGGCAGTGACACTTAATATAGGGAGAAGGAGTTTGTGTGATAAATATATATATAAGAGATAGGTAGATAGCATGTGTGCGAGGCATACTTAAAGCATCACGGAGATAAACAAGCAGTATGCATGCAAGTGCCAGAAAAAAATGAAGAGAGAAACAATGTCTGCGCGCGCGTGTGTGTGTGTGTGTGTGTGTGTGTGTGTGTGTGTGTGTGTGTGTGTGTGCATGTCTGAGCGAAATCTCAAAACAAAAGGTGCTCTCCTGGAATCCCATTGTATGTATTCATATGGTTCCGGGACTCGAGTTAACCTTACGCATATGTGTATAGAGGGAGAGAAATACATGAAATGCGCGTGTGTGATTCCGATGCCCACGGAGAAACGAGATATGTATGCGTGTGAGAGAGATTGCACAATTCATTCACGTACCACTATCTAGCGATTGTGGACGTGCATCGCTTGAACATAATCAATATCTACTTTGTATCGTGGCCAAAGATACAACATCGATTCAACGCTATAAAGATTGGACACTCACATATTACACTTTTTTCGAATAGTCTTTTTCAATTGTGCATGCCAAAGTTATAGTGATGTTTCTTCAAACAACCACTCTAGTTATCATGTACATGCACCATTGTTAGTTTTGCATTCAAATTCATTAGTCTTGGATGATTTAATGTTCTATCATGAAGTAATATATGTAATATTCATATATGAATTCAACGGGTACGCAATTTATGAAATGGAGGCCATGTAATCATATGAGGTAAAACTTTTAAGTAGCGGACTAGAATATCCATTTATTTTTGTGCATCTATATTAAAATTAACACGTCAATGCATTATGTTTAAAATAAATAACCAATGGCACTAAATTATATATTTACACGAGAAATACATAGGCTGAGCGTTTGATCCATTTTTTTGTGAACGCGCCTCTACACCCGTACGATTGGCCGCGCCCATGTGAACGTCCAAGTTATCGGTGCATCATCCCGAGTTATTGTCTTTTTTTCTGTGGTGGACTTCATACCAGTTATTAACTGCTGACGTGTGCCCCGTGTACACAGTCTCACATGACCTTCCCGCTAGCACTGTCCAAAATTAGTTGAAACTGGATACGAACGATCCCGCGGGCGGCAAAATCTCCCGCTTCCTTCTAAAATTTCCGCCACCTAGTCTTTAGCATGCGAAATTCCCCTTTTGTCCTTGATGCATGGAGAACAATAGTTACAATACGGCCGTCATTTACATAATAGGTCGGGGTTGCTTTGGTAACTTTCGGTTCCCACCACCACATGGCACCCCCATTTCCTCTCCCCCTCCCGCAAAAATGACTACTCCACAGCACCAGAGCATCTTACATCACACCATCCGCAATTCATCGGCCTTTCTACCCCTTCCCTCTCGAAACCCTAGACTGCTCATCCACCGGTGTACCAGAGCCCATTCACTGCCAGCGTCGTCCACCTCACCGGATCTGCTTCTGCGGTCGCATCTACCCCTCCCACCTCCCCTAGAAACAAGTAGACTGCTCATCCACCACTGTACCACAACCCATTCAGTGTCGGCCTTGTCCACGGCGCCGGATCTGCTTCGCCAGTACTCTCATCAACTGCAACACATCTGCAGCGGCTCCTTCGTACTCCCCACCGGAGACGCTTCGTCCACACCCCCGGAGCCACCCCACCGACGCCCCCGTCGACGGCCTATGATCCTCTTCGCCGACACCTTCCTCAACCCTACCGGAGCCACTTCACCGACACCATCCTAAACCCTACTAAAATAGCTTCGCCTATACGGCTATACCATTCTCAACCCTACCAGGGCCGCTTTGCCAATGCCCAAGTCCACGGCCTCATATCCGCTTCATCGCACCTTCGTCCAACCTACCGGAGCAACTTCTGACGCCCAGTCCATGGCCGCAGATCCGCATCATCGACACCATCCTGAACCCAACCACCGGAGCAGTTTCACCGACGCCCGCGTCCACGGCCTCAGATCCGCATCGCCCACACCGTAGTCCACCCTACCGGAGCCGCTCCACAAACACCCTACTCAACGGTTCTAGATCTCCTTACCGGACCCCGACAGCCAGCGCATCGTCATCACCCTTGACGTTTGTAATCTAAATCCCACCGTCTGGCAAGATGCCAAGCACCCGCCGCGGCCTAGGTACTTGTCACCTTTAAACCCATCCAGCATCGATGTACTTCAAATATACTAACAGGTCGCTGTTACATGTTATGCAGCTGGCAAGAACTACAAGGACGATGTTTCTTCTGAGTCTAACAGCTTGGCCAACCAAGATCTTGGACTGAGGCATTGCTATGATCTTGTAAGTGCGTCTCTCTCTTGTATTGTTGTGTGCCTGCCAGCGTGCTTTGCTAGGATTTTTGACCAGTAATCCCTTTGTGCAGACAATGATTTCCACTACTGGCTGCTAAATTAGAGATGTAGATGTCATAGATGATACTCCCTCCATTCCTAAATATAAGTCTTTCTAGAGATTCCACTATAGACTACATACAGAGCAAAATGAGTGAATCTACACTCAAAAATGCATCTATATACATCTGTATGTGTTCCATAGTGGAATCTCTACAAAAAGATATATTTAGGAACAGAGGTAGTACATTACACAAAATTGTAGGTGGCATGTAGGAATTCCAGTGCACTACATTAGGCTCCCTTAGAGTGCCTGCTAGTCTAGTACACAGAGTCATGGCTAGTTTATGCTACACACACAATCATTAATTGGTGGTTTAAATATCCGCAAGGGATATGCAATGTATTATCATGTAGAGATATCTCAAATTAGCCATGTTAACTTGCAGATGGGGTGCCGCAATGAAAAAGTACAAGATTTCTTAGTACAAGATGTATGTGGCAATTTCATGGAACATCGCAAAAAAAGGAGAGGCAGCGGTGAGCCTATACAGTGTGCTATGGTAGGCCAGTCCATTGCAATCATCGTGACATGTTATTTGTATGTCAGTGCTGTTGGCCAGGGTTCTTAGGGACAGTTATTTCGAGTTATCCTAAGAAAATAAGCACCTTTGAATATAAGCTCCAGATAATAAGCCAACCAGTTCTTTTCATTGTCTGCCTTTTCAGCTTATCTGTGGTATGATCAGTGAAAAGTCTAGATTGCATTATATTTTGTCATTTTGCTGCCCATATGAAAATTAATTTGACTTGCAAACATCACAAATTGAACCCAGTGCAGTAATTAATATGATAAGAAAACAGACCATCAATATTTGTTCAAAATGCAAATACAAAGATACCATCTACTTGGCACAATCTACTTTGTTCAATGTCTTCCATAGAGAGCCCATTACCTAATTTAAATGAAGAACACATTGCCTAAATTTAAATGAAGAACCATTATTTATAGAAATTCGATGGTCCAAGTTGTTGGTTATTATCATATAGCAGCACCACCTGAAAGCATCATATAGCAGCAGCAGCTCATAGCAACTCATCATACAGCAGCAGCAGTAGCTATCAATTCATCATATACCAGCAACAACTCATAGCAATTCATCATATAGCAGCAGCAGGAGCAACTCATAGCAATTCATCATATAGCAGCAGCAGGAGCAGCTTATAGCAATTCATCATATAGCAGCAGCAGCTCATAGCAATTCATCATATAGCAGCAGCAGTAGCTCATAGCAATTCATCGTATAGCAACAGCAGGAGCAGCTCATAACAATGCATCATATAGCAGAAGAAGCTCATAGCAATTCATCGTATAGCGGATCAGAATGAAAATTTGGCAAAAAATCAGAGGATATCCTCACCTTGTTGGATGAGCTCATCGTTCAACAGCACTTCAAGGCCACGGCCTGGGAGGAGGGGAGGGGGAACGAGGTGCCTTTTGTCGGAGTGGGCATCGGCCGTAGTTTTGCAGCGACCGGCAGAGTAGTGCGTTGGACGGACCATAGCGGAGTAGCTGCTAGAGACCACGAGAATGAGGGGCGGCGCCAGAGGGAGGAGCAGCCGAGGAGATTTGGCCCTACCCACCGGCCATGTAGCCTAGCTGGACAGAGCATAGTCGAGGAGCAGGCTAGATGGGAGCAGTGGCAGTGGCTCGCTGGAGGAACCCTAGCGCTGCAGGCAGGGGATCGAGGTAGAGGGAAAGGGCAGAGGAGATGCAAGCGGGAAGGGCAATGAACGCTTGCGTGTTTGTTTTTACTTGAGGGTCAGGTGTGACGTGGGCGTGAGCAGTGGCATTTTTAGTGTAATATAGGCAGACAACAGAGTCATTTCGCTATTCCCCCCCCCCTTCAATTTTTAGGAGCTTCTACCCGAAGCACCCCCCATAGCGAAATAAGTTTAAGCCCAAGCCCATAACTCAAAAATGAGTTCTTTACATCTTTTATGGCTTATTTTGACCATAAGCTCTAAAAAGGCGGAATAGAACTGGCCCTTAACCTGCAATTCAATTGTGCGTGCAATGATGAATCACTCCTTCCTGCTATAGTGTACATTTAGGCATCATACATGGCATAACCTAATACATGTGCATTTCATTATAGAATCTGAAATATGCAATGTTTATGTTAGTTCATACATTGCACATGATGTTTAAATGCCCCTTAAATCTGGTCAGTCAAGTGATGGTCTTTAAGCCTCCTTCTATGCTTGTTTTCTTGATATGTAATTTAGTGTTGTGCAAGATTTGCTCACACATCTGTTCAATTGCTTGTTTGTATCAGCCACCCATACTAGGACTGTTTGCTTTGATTACTTGTTGTTCTTGACCTAATAGAGCTTGTCAACAATTTAAAAACTAAGGGCTGCTGTAGTGGGGGCTTGTATAACTCATAGGTGACATAAAGGTTTGGCTGTACACTAAAGTAGGCTCTCCAAGAGTACCTGGAGGTCCAGTTCGAAGGTATGCCTAGTTTTTACACAGCGCACACATAGTAAATGCTCATTTCATTGTGTGCAAGAGATGTGGCATGTTTCATTATGTGGTGTTGTTTTGTTATAAACTCATCCTTTGGTGTTGTTCACAGACTGGAAAGTATGCATATTTATCTTCCAAGGAGACCAGTAACTAGTTTGTGTCACCTTGCAGAGGGGGTGCAATGAAGATAAGATTGAGGAATTCCAAGTACAAGATGTTAGGAAGGAGCCTTGCAAGAGAAGGAGGAGCAGCGCTGAGCCTTATCAAACAGTTATGGTAAGTCACTGTATTACAATTACCAGGACATCCTATTTGTCTGACATTGTGCTTGCGTAGGGTTATTCACCTGTAACCCAGTCATTGGGCCATTGATTAAAACTCCCTCCGCTCACTACTATATGATGTTCTAACTTTTTTGTAAATCAGATGTATGTAAACACATTTTAATGTGTTTGTTCACTCATTACGGATGTAGTCTACTTTTAAATATCTAAAACATCTTATAGTAGTGAACAATGTGAAACTGCTTCCTCCTATGGTAGAGTTGTTGATGTCATAAATGTCATAACCAAATGCATATTCACATCATTAGCCTCCCTATCATTACTAGGATCTTGATTATATACTAGTCGAGATACTTCATAGGGGGCAAACAATATTACATTACTTGTTCCTTTATATATTAAATGTAGCTAGGCCATGGATGTTATTGAGGCGTGCATGTTTGCATGCTGCCAACTCAATAGTTCAATTGCTTGTTTGTTTCAGGCATAGTTAAATTGCTCTTTTCAATTGCTTTATTTGTCCTCAGTTAATGAGATGCCCAAACAATGATGCCTGATGTAGGGTACTTGTATAACTATTAGTTGACATAATTAAAGGCCTTACCATTTAATTACTCTGGCGAAGTGTGCCTGAAGCTTTGAAGTCTATTAACCAACTATTACTGCATGAGGCTCACAATCTAGTTTATACGAGGCTAATGATTGCATAGTTTTGCTTGTTGTAGTTAGTTTGTATGAATCCCTCAGCTGTTCATTATGCTCCCTAAGACCGTTCTGGAACATGGCACACAATGTTCTAGCTAGTTAATTGAGCTACAGAATGGCCAACTACTTGCTTACTTATACACATGATATATATAATGTTCAGTAGCTGTGTGTGGTCTAAATTTGTAACCTGTCTGTGTTTTGGATTTGGCCCCAACATCATGCTCCTCTGGTGAGCTAAGAGAGATTTCTGTATGCGGGCTGCACAGACTACCATTTTTATAATTTTTAAAATATCACCTGCTTATGCTTCATGACATGTAACATTATTGTTAGTCCTGTTTTGCCATGTACAAGATAGTATGTCTTGATCGCTTCACTGTTCTAACTATATTTTTGCCCTAGTCATGTGTACTTACAGAAACATTTCATGATGAAGTGACATCAACACAAAGATCTCAGAGCAGTGCGGCATGGCCGTTACCAAATGATTATGGATTGGAATTGGAATGTGTTGATGTTCTCGAGCATCAACTAGAAGTGGCAAGACAACATGTATATGATTCTCAACATGTAATCAAAATTGTGAGGCTGGAGTTGCAAGTATTAGATGCAGGAGTCAAAAAAATGAAACAAAACACTGAGGTAACCACAAAGGAGTTGGATATTTTGTAGACTGAAACTTGTGCTATCTGAATCCGGCCAATCCTATTTTCTGAAGAGATTATAGTTGAAATGGTAAGTTCTGTTGATGCGCGTCCATGATGTATGAGCTTTATTTGCCAAGTGTATGTAATTTGCTGTTTATCTACGCTTTTTTATCACTGGTGCTGAACTATAATGCCCAGTGGATATAATTTGCTATAAATTCTTTATTGTATAGTGTAGGATTATTCTTCGTTTCTATGCCTTAGTCTCTTTATTGTATAGTGTAGGTTTTTTAGAGGCGATAGTATAGAGTAAGATAATTCTTTGTATATGCTATATCGTTGAAACGGGGCCAACATGCCCAAACATCACCTGGACGCCATCCGAACGAACAAACATGTGCAGTCAAAGCGGGCCTTAATTGGGCTGGTCAACTAATATTTAGTGGATCCCAATCGATGTGGCCCACCGTAACAATGGCTCTTAGTAGGCCGAAAGCTCGATAGGGCCGTATAAATGGAAACGACCCGCGGGCCTCTAGCAGGTCAAAATAAATGTCAATTTTGTCTTGGCCCTTTTACTTGACGGGCGAGTAAGAGGACGAAAGTGTTTTGGGCCAAAAGAGGCCTAATTTATGAACTAGGCTTTTAACAGGCCGAAAGTCTCGTCAGGCTGAAATTGTGCCCTGCTTAACGTGGGCCGCTAATGAACCCAAAATCAGGTGGTACCGACAAAGGCCCAACTGTTGTGTGGGCCGTTAACAGGCCTAAATACAAAATGGGCTAGAAGTTGGCCCATATACAGAATGGGCCGAGGAAAGGCCGAAAGTCACAACGTCCTAGAAGTTAGCCCAACTACAGAATGGTCCGAGAAAAGGCCGAAAGACATACCAGCGGCATATTGGTCCATATCTATAATGGGCTGCTAATAGGCCGAAAGAAGGTCGGGCCATAATTGAGCCCAAAGACGTAGCGGGCCGTTAATGGGCTGGAAGTTGTCAAATCTAAAATGGGCCTTTGATGGGCCGATTCTGTGTAACTCGTATGGGCTATGGTTTTGAATGGCCCTGACACAAGTAGGCCGCTAATGGACCGGCCCGATTATTTTGACGGGCCCGGCCTTTTAACCTGAATGGGCCACTGTTGGGCCAAGCCACATCTCGACTTATCATAGGTGCGTCCCGTCCATTGGCTGGATGACATCTGTCCCAAGGCTGAGCTGACGCGTGGATCCTCCGGCGAATCAAAATTTTACACGTGGAAAATCCCCATTGGTCAGGGCTATTAACGGGTTATCGGATCCAAACCAGAACCCGATAGCTTAACGGTGACCCGTTACGGTGGATGCCATGTGTCGGTTACCCTTGACGAAAACACTTCCATGACGCGCCATTTATCATCATGGAAGTGGACACTTCCGTGATGATAAATTTGGTATTGTCATGGAACACTTCTACGACAGCACAGGTATGACTATCTTGATTCTTTCATAAAATCGTCATGGATGTACATGCATGACAGAAAACGTGACCTACTATGACAAACATGTATCATCACATAAGTGGTTTTTTTTGTAGCGTTGGCACTCAAGACAAACCATTATACACTCATAGCTAATTAAGCATGTCATGAGTAACTATAATATCTAATTGTCATTGCAAACATGTTTCATTCATAATAGGCTGAATCAGGAACGATGAGCTAGTCATATTTACAAAAACAAAATAGGTTGAGTTCATACCAGCTTTTCTTCATCTCAATCATTTCATCATATATCATCATTATTGCCTTTCACTTGCACGACCGAACGATGTGGATAATAATAAGAGTGCATGTGCATTGGACTAAGCTGGAATCTGCAAACATTTATTCAAAGGAGAAGACAAGGTAGCATGGGCTCTTTGTTAGATCAACAATAATGCATATGAGAGCCACTCAACATTTTCATCGTGGTCTTCTCCTTACGACCCAAAGAAAAGGAAAATAATTTCATAGAAACACACTGACATATTTTTGGAGCTTTTGTTTTTTCTGAAGAAAGTAAAACGAAAACGAGAAAACTATTTACACGGGAAAGCTCCCAACAAGCAAAAGAAGAACGAGAAATCTTTTTGGGTTTTCTTTTAACACTACTACTAAATAAACTAGAAAGGAAAACTAAAAAGAAGCAAGAACTATTTTTTTTGGATTTCCTGAAATTTTTTCAAACACACATGAAGAAAGCAAGAAAAATGAACTAACATGAATAATACAATGAAAAGTATGAACACCGATAACTGAAATGAGTGTGTGAACATGAATGTAATGTCGGTGAGAAATACGTACTCCCCCAAGCTTAGGCTTTTGGCCTAAGTTGGTCTAGGGCCACGGCTGGCCTGGCGGATATCCAAAGTCGTAGTTGGGGTTGTACTGAGTTGCGGCCGCTACCGCTTGGAGGGTTGCAGCGTGAAGGTGAGCGGCCTCCCCTGCTCTCTTATACTCATCTGCCTCCTCTCTGGTTATGAAGTATCTCCGTTTTACCTGAAAGTTAAAGAAGGCAGGAGCGGGAAGTGTAATATAGAAGACGCGCTCCCTGTAAAGATTAGTCGGTACTGGAGGGGCTGTTCGCTCCTTTCAAGAAGTAGCGTACCATAGCATCATTATCAAGGTAAGCAGGTGGTAACTCAATGTCATTTTCTCTTATGGGTACCCCAAGATAATTAGCTAACCGGGTGGCATAAATCCCACCAAAGAAATCTCCATCTTTAGCATTATTATGTAACCTCCTTGCAATAATAGCCCCCAAGTTATATCATTTATCACCCATTACCGCACTCTTGAGGACACTAAGATCTGATGCACAAAGGTGGCTATGATCATGTTTACCATTAATGCATCTAGCTATAAAAAGAGCAAAATAATGTATAGCAGGAAAGTGAATGGTCCCTATAGTAGCTTGTGTGATATTTCTGGTTTCTCCCACAGTTAGGCTAGCAAGGAAATCAATGCAGTCAGATTTATGAGGTTCACTATGCATGCCCCATTGCGAGATTTTACATACTTCATTAAAATCTTCAAGGTCCATTCGAAAAGATTTATCATATAGATCAAATAAAACAGAATGTGTATTGCGCTTGGATGTAAACTCAAATCTCCGCACAAAGGAATTAGTGAGGTGATAGTATTGCCGGCACTTATCTGACATGAAGTCCTCAAGGCCAGCGTTTTGTACGAACACATCAAATTCCTCATTAAAACCTGCATGAACCATGAAATGATCTGACGGCCATTCACAAGGTCGTACTAGAGCTTCCCTCGATGGTTCAAGGTCTGGCTCACATATCGCGAGCCTTGGGGCTTTCTTCCTCGAGGAACCACCTTGGTACATTTTCCTAAACATTTTTCTTCCTCTGAAAAATTTCTGAAATTTCTTAGTGACTCAAAATAAATGTGAACCAAACTCAACAAAACTAATAGCAACTACTCCCACAAGTGTCTAGAGGCTATATCATGCAACAAAACTACTTTGGACCATATAAATCCGACATGCAAGCTCAAGAACAAGGTCACCACAGCAGCAAAAAATTGCAATATATAAAGCACTAGAACAAAAACTAATTGGACCATTGGAGGAGTCACATACTAATGAACAATCCCCCAAAACAGTTTTGCAAATGGAGCTACGAGCAAGGAGATCGAAAATGGTGGCAAGATGAGCAAGAACACGTGTTTGAGCAATGGTGTGATTTTCTCTGGAGGAAGACGAAGTGAATGGGTGCTGGAATAAGTGAGGGGGACCCATGTAGGACCCACAAGCCTGCTAGGCGCACCCAGGGGGAGTGGGCGCGCCCTGTGGTCCTGTGGCCCACTGGTGCACCCCCCTGTGGTGTGATCAGTGCCAAAAATTCTTAAATATTGCAGAAAAAATCATACTAAATTTTCAGGGCATTTGGAGAACATTTATTTTGTGATCATTTTTTATTGCACAGATAATTCAGAAAATGAAAAAATAATAGTATTTTTGCTTTATTTATTCTAAATAACAGAAAGTAAAGAGTGGGTGTAGAGAGTGGTGTTTACTAAATTCATCCATCTCATGCCCGTCAAAAGGAATCCATTAACAAGGTTGATCAAGTCTTATTAACAAACTTCTTCCGAATGACATGAAACCGAAGAATCTTCGTATAACACTAAGTTACCTCAACGGGGATATGCATGTCCCCAACAATAAGAATATCATATTTCTTTTTTGATAGTAGGAAGAGGGAATTCAAAACCTCCAATAGTAATTGTTGAAAATTTTCCAATAGAATTGATACTATTTACTCGAGGTTGTTTCTTCGGAAAGTGTACCGTATGCTCATTACCATTAACATGAAAAGTGACATTGCCCTTGTTGCAATCAATAACAGCCCCTGCAGTATTCAAAAAGGGTCTACCAAGGATGATCGACATACTGTCGTCCTCGGGTATATCAAGAATAACAAAGTCCGTTAAGATAGTAACATTTGCAACTACGACAGGCACATCCTCACAAATACCGATGGGTATAGCAGTTGATTTATCAGCCATTTGCAAAGAGATTTCGGTGGGTGTCAACTTACTCAATTCAAGTCTACGATACAAAGAGAAAGGCATAACACTAAAACCGGCTCCCAAATGACATAAAGCGGTTTTAACATAGTTTCTTTTAATGGAGCATGGTATAGTTGGTATTCCAGGATCTCCTATTTTCTTTGGTATTCCACCCTTAAATGTATAATTTGCAAGCATGGTGGAAATTTCAGCTTCCTGTATCTTTCTTTTATTTGTAACAATATCTTTCATATACTTAGCATAAGGAGACATTTTCAGAATATTAGTCAAACACATACTCAAAAGGACAAGTCTAAGCATTTCAACAAAGCGCTCAAAGTCTTCATCATCCTTTTTCTTGGATGGTTTAGGAGGAAAGGGCATGGGTTTCTGAACCCATGGCTCTCTTTCTTTGCCATGTTTCCTAGCAATGAAGTCTCTCTTATCATATCTTTTATTCTTGGGTTGTGGGTTATCAAGATCAACAACAGGTTCTATCTCCACATCATTATCATTACTAGGTTCAGCATCAACATGAACATTATCATTATCACTATTACTAGGTTCATGTTCATCACCTGATTGTGTCTCAGCATCAGAAATAGAAATATCAGTTGGGTTCTTAGGTGTGTCTATAACAGGTTCACTGGAAGCATGCAAAGTCCTATCATCTTTCTTTTTCCTTTTAGAAGGACTAGGTGCATCAGTGTTAATTCTCTGAGAGTCTTGTTCTACTCTCTTAGGATGGCCCTCAAGATACAAAGGTTCCTGAGTTATTTTACCACCTCTAGTCATAACTCTAATAGCATTATCATTCATCTTATTATTCATCTCATTAAGCAAATCATTTTGTGCCTTAAGAACTTGTTCTACTTGGGTTTTTACCATGGAAGCATGTTTACTAACAAACTTGAGATCATTAACAGTTCTACACATATAGTCACTCAAGTGTTCAAGCATATAGGCATTACGTTTCAATTGTCTACTAACATATGCATTGAAGTTTTCTTGTTTAACAATAAAGTTATCAAATTCATCCAAGCATTGACTAGAAGATTTATTATAAGGGATATCACCATCATAAAATCTATAGAGAGAATTTACCTCTACTACCTGTGCCAGGTTATCAAGACCGTGTATTTCCTCAATAGGCAGTAAATTCTTAACATCTTCAGCTTTAGTACATTTTTCTTTCATAGATTTCTTTGCCTCTTGCATATCTTCAGGACTGAGAAATAGAATACCTCTCTTCGTTGGAGTTGGCTTAGGAGATGGTTCAGGAAGGGTACATTCATTATCATTACTCAATATATTATTCAATAGTACTTCAGCTTGTTCAATAGTTCGTTCCCTGAAAACACAACCAGCACAACTATCTAGGTGGTCCCTAGAAGAATCTGTTAGTCCATTATAAAAGATATCAAGTATTTCATTTTTTTTGAGAGGATGATCAGGCAAAGCATTAAGTAATTGGAGAAGCCTCCCCCAAGCTTGTGGGAGTCTCTCTTCTTCAGTTTGCACAAAGTTAAATATTTCCTTTAAAGCAGCTTGTTTCTTATGAGCAGGAAAATATTTTTCAGAGAAGTAATATATCATATCCTGGGGACTACGCACACAACTAGGAGCAAGAGACTTAAACCATATCTTAGTATCACCCTTTAACGAGAAAGGAAACAACTCGAGAATATAGTAATAGCGAAATTTTTCTCATGAGCAAATAGGGTTGCTATATCATTCAGTTTAGTACGTAAGATGTGCCACAACAGTTTCAGATTCATAACCATGAAAAGGATCAGATTCAACCAAAGTAATTAACTCAGGATCGACAGAGAATTCATAATCCTTATCAGTAATAAAGATAGGTGAAGTAGCAAACTTAGGATCATATTGCATTCTAGCATTCAAAGATTTTTCTTTCCACCTGCATAATAATTTCTTAAGATCATCTCTATCCTTACAAGCAAGAAAGTCCCTAGCTACCTCTCCATCCATAACATAACCTTCAGGTATAACAGGCAATTCATATTTAGGAGAGCTAGGTCTAATGGGTGTTTCAAAGTTTTTAGTTTTAATAATTTCATCAGTTTCAGAAATATCATCAGTTTCAGCATTCTCAATATCTTTAGCTCTAGCAAGTTGTTCATCAAGAAATTCACCCAGTGGCACAGTATTATCAAGCAAAGTAGTAGTATCATCATAAGCATCATGCATAGCAGAAGTAGCATCATCAATTACTTGTGACAAATCAGAATCAATTGCAGGTGTAGGTGTCGCAAGCTTACTCAAAACAGAAGGTGAATCAAGTGCAGAGCTAGATGGCAGTTCCTTACCTCCCCTCGTCCTAGAGGAAAAAATCTTGGTTTTGGTATCTTTCAAATTCTTCATGGTGACCAACAGATATAAATCCCAAGTGACTAAGAGAATAGAGCTATGCTCCCTGGCAACGGCGCCAGAAAAAGATCTTGATAAGCCACAAGTATAGGGGATCGCAACAGTTTTCGAGGGTAGAGTATTCAACCCAAATTTATTGATTTGACATAAGGGGAGCCAAAGAATATTCATGAGTATTAGCAGTTGAGTTGTCAGTTAAACTACACCTGAAAGACTTAATATCTACAGCAAAGTATTTAGTAGCAAAGTAGTATGGAAGTAACGGTAACAGTGGCAAAAGTAACAGTAGCAGTTTTGTAGTGATTGTAACAGCAGTAGCAACGAAATTAGCTTAGCAAAGATCAATATTTGAAAAGCTTGTAGGCATTGGATCAGTGATGGATAATTATGTCGGATGGCATTTGTGACGCCCCAGACCCAATCGTGCACTAATCATACACGCAAATGCACACGATCAAGCCTAAGGACTCACGGGAAGATATCACAACACAACTCTAATACATGAATAAAGTCATACAAGCTTTATATTACAAGCCAGGGGCCTCGAGGGCTCGAATACATAAGCTTGCGAACAAGCGTCAGCGGAAGCATCAGATATCTGTGTACAGATATGAAACAGAAACAGAAAGGCCTTTAGAAAGGCGGGGCAAAATAAAACACTACGATCGAAAGGCGTAGGCCTCCTGCCTGGGACCCTCCGATCCTACTCCTGGTCGTCAGTCAACTCGTAGTAGTATCCATCCTCTGGGTAGTAGTAGTAGACGATCGACGGGGCATCTGTCTCAGGGGCTCCGTCATCTTGGTCACATCAAACTGATATGGGGAGAAAAGGAAAACAAAGCAACCGTGAGTACTCAAAAGTACTCAGCAAGCAAGGATCTACACTACATATGCAACATTATCAAGGGGAGGCTGTATATGTGGACTGGGCTGCAGAAATGCCAGAATAGAGAGAAGGCCTAGTCCTGTCGAAGACTAGCATCTTCAGCGGTCTTGCAGCAGTAGAAGAGAGTAGAACAGTACAATATAATGTAGCAGTATCATTAAGTCTCAACCTCACCCAGAGATCCTTTCTCGACACACTTTCCTGGGTCATGCCCGGCCTCGGCCAAACGACACATCGCAACCCTACCTACAGCTCAGCAGAGAGGTCCCCGCCGGTCTACATCCTAAGCGCAAGGGGGTCTTGGCCATCGCCCCTCGCCCTCCGGGTCCTTGCGCACAGGGTGGACACCAGCATCGCCTCGGGTGGCCGACACGATCCGACCGTGCCGCCATGCTGAACTGGACGTCTGACAGAGCTTTCGGCTGATGCATACGATGCAGAACGCCCATACTATGCCCACGTGATGGTTAGTGCTATCAGGCCAGAGGCCTGCTCGGATCAAATATCCAAATCGTTAGGACTAGGGGCTTGCGGTAACGAGCAGAGACTCACGAAAGATGTGACCCCATCGCCCCATCTCGAGGACTTGCTGCAAGGGTTAAGAATGCCCGGTCGCGCCTCGTATTCACCACTCGGGCACCACACTGGCACCCGTCTTCACATCACACGCGGGTACCCCTCAGGGTCGACCCGCCTTTCCAAGTAACAATAGTACATTCCAAGTATCCGTGTGTCCATAACAACAGGGGAATCCGAGGTATCACCCTCGTTGGATTCCTACTCGATGTGTCTGTCAAGGTGAACTCGGAGGAATCACCCTCACTGGGTCCACACTTGAGGTGTTGTACGACAGCGTCGTTATCGGAAGCGGTGAAGGAGGAATAACCTCGATGACCACGATCGAATAGCTACTACAGAGTTAACATCAGAAGTGTACATGAGGTTTCACCCTCGACACTCGATGTAACGCTGCAGTGTCGTTACAACTAAGGGGGGGGGGGGGGGGTGATGTGCGTCGGTGTCAGGGCCTGGTCTTCAATTCCCGTTGATCGGGTCTTCTGACGATCCAGCGCGGCAGTGGGATAGTGGGTCACTGATAGGGCTCTACCCAGCCATACTAAACAGTTTAGGATATGCAGGTAATTATCAACAGCAGGTTACAATAAACAGGCTATGCATCAGAATAGGTAAAGCAGTAGCAGCAGCAGCAATTCTAATGCAAGCATGAGAAATAGAATGGGCGATATCGGTATGCTCAAGGGGGGGGGGCTTGCCTGGTTGCTCGGCGGCAAGGGCAAGGTTGTCAATGGTGTCTTCGGGCTCCGGAGCTGCGTCGGGATCTATCGAGAGAGAAGAGGGGGAGGAAACAGTATAAATACACAACGAACAAGTGCAGCAGAAAGCATAACATGGCAATACGCGGTGACGGAGGTGACCTAACGCAGTGCCGGGTGATACTGGCGAAGGTGGGATTCATCTGGGAATGTTTTCCCGTCTCTGAACATTTGCCAGACAGATGACCGGAGAGGAACGGTTGCATGTTCGGATAGTTAGGGACGTGTGACGGACAAACGGACCGCGATTTCGGATTCGTCTCGTCGTTCTGAGCAACTTTCATGTACAAAGTATTTTCATCGGAGTTACGGATTATTTAATATGATTTTCTAAAGTTTTTATTTATTTCTGGAATTTAATTAATTATTTAAATTAACATTATCCGAAACAGTGTCTGCTGACGTCAGCATGACGTCAGGACCAGTGGATCCCACCTGTCATAGGCTGTTAGGTTAATTAGTGGTTAACTAATTAATTAACATTTAATTAAACTAATTAATTAAATTAGACTAATCTAAACAGGGTTAATTAACTTAATTAATTAACTAATTAATTAATTATTAATCTTAATTATTATTTTAATATTTATTTATTTCTTTCTTAAAACGTTCTGGCCGTGGGCCCGTTCGGTCAGTGGCACAGGGGCTTGGGCCCACCTGGCAGTGGCCCAGGAGGCCACAGCGAGCGCGCGGGCGCGGCGCGATGCAGGCGAGCGGCGACAGCGGGCGCGAGGCGAGCGTGGCGCGGTCAGCGCGAGCGCGCGCACGGGCGTGCGGGAGCCGACGAACGGAGCGCGGCCACGCAGGGGCGGGCACGCGACGAGGTCGACCAGGGCGCGGGGGGGCACGGCGCGGCGGGAACCGGAGAGGGCGAGTGAGTGGGCGTGGCCGGTGCGAGGGAGCGCGCGCGAGCGGTGGCCGGGCGTGGTCCGGCGTGCGCGAGCGCGAGCAGTGGCGCAGGGAGCATGCGCGGTGCGGCGTGAGGACGCGGACGGAGGGGAGAGATGCAGGCAGAGGGGAAGGGGCTCACGGCCGTTGCCGTGGAGGGGGTCGGCGAGGCTCGAAGAAGCCGTTCAGGGAGGAGGTCGAGGCAGCGGTGGCCGGCGGCGTTGGTGGCGGGCGATCCGGCGAGGGCGACGGGATCGGGGCGCTCGCCCGATCCAGAACGAGAGAGAGGGGGGGAAGAAGGGGATCGAGGGAGTGGGGGGGGGGCAGTGGGGGTGACGGGGATTAGGGTTTCCCCCTGGGGATAAGGAGGAGGGGAGTAGGGTGCCGGCTGGGCCGGCCTGGCTAGCCCAGTGGCCAGCTGGGCCGAGGCCCAGCGAAGGAGGGGGGGTTCCTTTTATTTTCTTTTAGCTTTTCTTTTTGTTTATTCTTTTCTCTGTTTAGTAAATAGTTAGGCCCCAAACCGAATTTTGTAAAAAGGGAGACCTAGTCCATAAATACCAGTGCTTTATTCCCTAACACCTAAAATTAGTTTGGGCAAAACATCATTTCATACTTAAATTAGATTTAATAAATGGTTATTAAATATATTTTTTAGTCGCTGTTTGAAGATGTTTGAGTCACTTACCCAACTCCAATGATGTTGGTTTCAATTTTAGAATTGTCTCTGATTTATTTGCTATTTAATGAACAATTTAGTTTCTATGTTGGACAACTTTTATTTTCCACTTTCATTTAAATTTGAATTTTGACTTAGGAGTTGAAATGCAATATGATGTTAACAATGATCATTCACTGTTAATCATGCTGACTTGACATTATCAAAATGGGATTACTGTGGCTAACCACTGGGGGTGTTACAAATCTCCTCTACTAACAAGAATTCTCGTCCCGAGAATTAAGAGGTAGAAGGAAAAAGTTCGTGGTATTCCGCACGAAGATTATCCTCGCGTTCCCAAGTGGCTTCATCTTCAGTATGATTTGACCACTGAACTTTGAGGAACTTGGTAACCTTCTGACGGGTCCGACGTTCAGCTTCATCGAGAATGCGGATCGGATGCTCCTTATAAGATAGGTCATCTTGCAATTCGAGCACCTCATGATCCACAGCTCGGTGCGGAGATTCCTTGAAGCATTGACGAAGTTGCGACACATGGAAGACGTCGTGGATATGAGAGAATTGCGGCGGCAATTCCAATTTATACGCCACCTGACCACGTCTAGCAATTATGCGGAAAGGACCAGTGTAGCGTGGAGCTAGCTTGCCCTTGATTCCAACACGGTGAGTGCCTTTCATCGGGGTGACTCGCAGATAAGCTTGATCACCAGGTTGATAAGTCAAACCCCATCGTTTGCGATCATAGTTGCTCTTCTGGCGGTCCTGAGCCGCCTTGAGGTTTTCACGGACGATACGGACTTGCTCTTCGGCGTGTTGAATAATATCCGGACCCACGAGCGGTCGTTCCCCAGTTTCTGACCAATTCAGAGGGGTTCGACACTTACGTCCATATAGAACTTCGAAGGGGGCCATTTTCAAGCTGGCTTGATAGCTGTTGTTATAAGAGAACTCGGCATACGGAAGAGGTTCTTCCCACTTCTTGCCAAACGATATAACACAAGCTCGCAACATGTCTTCACGCACTTGATTAACTCGTTCAACTTGGCCTTGGGATTGGGGATGATAAGCTGAACTCCAGGTAATATGAGTTCCCATAGCTGTTTGAAAACTTTCCCAGAATTTGGAAGTGAAAAGACCGCCACGGTCCGAACTGATCTCCTTCGGAATACCGTGGAGTGATACAATTCTGGAGATATACAACTCTGCTAACTGACTAGCAGTGATCGTCTCCTTGACAGTCAGAAAGTGTGCAACTTTAGAGAGTTGGTCGACGACGACAAGAATAGCATCGTGACCCTTCTGTGACCTGGGAAGTCCTGTAACGAAATCCATCTGAACCTTATCCCATTTCCATAGAGGAATAGGAAGAAGTTGCAGAATTCCAGCTGGTTTCTGATGTTCTGCTTTAACGCGTCGACACACATCACATTCTGCAACATAACGAGCAATGTCCTGCTTCATTTTAGACCACCAGTACCTTTGACGGAGATCACGATACATCTTGGTGCTACCCGGATGAATAGACAATGGTGTGTCATGTGCCTCCTTCATTACTTTGTCAGTCATGAGTTCGAAACGAGGTACCACAATGCGGTTTCTGAAATACAAGGTTCCATCTTCAGACAGCGAGAAATCCCTGTACTTTACAAGGTGAAGGTCTTTCTTCATCAGATCAACTTCAGCATCTTTAGCTTGCGCATCCTTAACAACTTTCTCAAGATCTGGTTGTATCACAAGGTTATTAAGAGATCCCTGTGGAACAATAAGCAGATTCAGCTTGCACAGTTCTTCGAAAAGACGAGGTTGAGCTCGCCTAACCATGAGGTTGTCGCAATAGGACTTGCGGCTTAAGGCATCAGCCATCACGTTAGCCTTGCCAGGGGTATAGGATATACCCAAATCATAGTCCGCAATGGCCTCCATCCATCTTTGCTGACGGAGGTTTAGAGATGGTTGAGTGAACAAGTACTTCAGACTTTTATGATCCGTGTAGATCTCGCAACGATTACCGAGAAGGTAATGTCACCACAACTGCAATGCATAGATCACAGCAGCTAGTTCTAGATCATGTACCGGATAATTCTCTTCATGTGGGCGCAACTGACGAGAGCCATAAGCAATCACTTTACGCTCTTGCATTAGGACACAGCCTAATCCTTCACGGGATGCGTCACAATAGATCACAAAGTCTTTGCAGGTATCTGGAGGAGATAGTACTGGGGCAGATGTTAGCTTGTCTTTGAGTGCTTGAAAACTTTCCTGACATTTTTCTGTCCATTCAAACTTAACGCCCTTGTGAAGCAGATCAGTCAGGGGCTTAGCAATCTTAGAAAAATTCTCAACAAATCGACGGCAATAGCTTGCTAGGCCAAGAAAACTTCTCACTTGCTTAACGTTCTTTGGAGGAGTCCGGTCCAGAATAGCCTGAACTCGTTCTGGGTTAACGGCAATGCCATCTTTGGAAATCACATGACCAAGATATGTCACTTCAGATAACCATAACTCGCATTTGGAGTATTTGGCATACAACTGGTGCTCTCGGAGTCTTTCCAGTACTAGACGGAGGTGTTCGGCATGTTCTTTCTTATTCTTTGAATAGACCAGAATATCATCTAGATAAACCACGACGAACTTATCGAGGTAATCCATGAAGATATAATTCATCAGACGGGAGAATGTGGCTGGAGCATTTGTTAAGCCAAAAGACATAACAGTATACTCATAAGAACCATAGCGAGTAACGAAGGCTGTCTTCGGAATATCCTCTTCACGAACACGGATCTGATGGTATCCCAATCTCAAATCAAGCTTAGAGAATACTGAGGAACCGGCAAGTTGATCATACAAATCATTGATCCGGGGAAGCGGATATTTGTTCTGAATTGTGGCTTGGTTAATGAGCCGATAATCCTGAACCAATCGATTAGTTCCATCCTTCTTCTTAACGAAGAGTGAAGGTGCTCCCCAAGCAGAGGAACTGGGGCGGATGAAACCTTTCTTAAGTGACGTGTCAATTTCTTCCTTAAGTTCGAGAAGATGATGCGGAGGCATTTTATAAGGACGCTTCGCAATAGGAGTTGTGCCAGGCTTCAAGTCGATGACGAACTCAACAGCTCTAGCAGGGGGTATTCCTGGAAGTTCTTCTGGAAAGACGTCTTGGAAATCACGAACAACTGGAATGTTCTCGATGCCTTCAAGAGGTGAAGCGTTCAATGCATTTAGAACATATATCTGAGCTTCGGCGTCCTGCTCTGTACGAGCTGAGTATCTGACAGTCTGACCAGAAGGGTGTGTGAGGCGGACTATTTCAGTGGCACAGTCAATCAAAGCTTTATGAGGCTTCAACCAGTCCATACCGAGAATAATGTCTATGTTGGAGGTCTTGAGAGCAATGAGTGAAATGGGGAATATCAATCCTCCGATCACAATGTGGTTACCGTGGCTAACCATGGTAGTTTGCCAATTAGCCCCAGGTGAATGGATTACTAATGGGATGGACATCTCCTCAAAAAGTATATCATGGCTTCGCGCAAAACTTTCGGACATGAAGGAGTGCGACGCTCCAGAATCAAAGAGGACTGAAGCTGGGATTGAATTCACTAGAAGGGTGCCCATCACAATGTTGGGGTCCTGTCGAGCTTCTTCTTTGTTAACTTGGTTGACATGGACCCGAACTATAGCAGACGGCCTGGCATTAGAGCTTCTGAGACGACGGTTCCGACAGCTCTTCTTGCAACCAACGGGAGGACGTGGTGCATCCTGATGAAAAGCCATAGCATCAGGCGGTCCATCATGAACCGATAGCTGTCTCGGCGGTGAAGGCAAACGAGGTGCAACATATGACGGCCTTGGTGTTGGAGCAGGTCGGTGATGAACATTGTGTGGGATCCAGACTCGACGTTTCTGAACAGGCTGACCCGAGGATGAGCCAGCTCCATGAGTGCGCTTGAGCGACTCCTGGTACTCAGTCAGAGCTGTTTCAATTTGGAAAGATTTGCTGACAAGCGTTGCGAACTCTGAGCAATCATGGACAGCAAGTGCAAGTTTTATATCCGTACGCAGTCCTTCACGGAATTTCTCCTACTTGCGAGTGTCAGTGTCGACGTCATCCGCAGCATAGCGGGATAATTCAAGGAATTTCCTCTGATATTCATCCACCGTCATTGTGCCCTGTGAGAGTTCACGGAACTCCTGCTTCTTCTGGTCCATCAGACCTTGAGGAATGTAACGTGCATGAAAAGCTGACTGAAATTCCTGCCAAGTGGTTACAGTGTCTGCAGGCAACATAGCCTTGTGGCTTTCCCACCATTGAGCAGCTGGGCCCTTCAGGTGGAATGTCGCTAAGGTGACGTAACTGTCAGAGGCAACATTAGCTGACTCCATCTCAAACATGATGTCACGAAGCCAATCATCAGCATCCATAGGATTGGTGGAGTTGCGGAAAACAGATGGGTTGAGGCGCACGAATTCTGCCAGAGTTATTGGAACAGTTTGTTGCTGAGCATTTTGATTTGGGAACTGAGCCAATTGTCCGGTCATAAACTGACGGTGAAGCTCAAACTGCTGACGGTTGAGTTCAAACTGCTGCATCATTGCGGTAATATAGGGTGGAGGTGGTGGATCGTCAGCCATCCTGCCAAATCAACAGGGGCAGTTTAGCAAGAAAGACTGCATGTGTAAGGAGTTATTCAGGACGTAACACGAGAGATGAACAGGAAGGGCACTAGATGTAAAATAGTAGTCGTTGAAAGACATACCAATCCATGCACAGAGTCGGGTACATGCGGATAGCACAACGGCGCAAATTTAGAAGCTAGACATTCTAGGCGGTGCGCAGGCACGCGGTAAGGAAGTACACAACGAGACATAGCAAAGGCTACATCAACGTCGGAGAAAACTGACGGAGCGAGGAATCTGCAAGTGACAACATAGGGTGCCCTCGATAAAAGGATCCTGTAAGCAGAACCTGGCCCAAAATCTTGAAGCAAGGGGGGATATTTTCAGAACTCCGGGTGGACGTGAGCACGAGAGCCTAATGTTGGAGTTAGTAAAATTTTAACCCGAATAGACGAGAGGTCAGAGTCCCAGAGTAAAGGTCGAGGAGTAAAAGATCCTAATACCACCCAATTGGCGACGTGGGCCCGTAAGCCACACAGCCAAGTTAGTAAAACAGTTTCTGGTTACTAGACTCAACTTCGGCCAAGGAGTTGGAAAGGGGGGGTTCCTACAGTCAGTCGGCTCTGATACCAACTTGTGACACCCTAGACCCAATCGTGCACTAATCATACACGCAAATGCACACGATCAAGCCTAAGGACTCACGGGAAGATATCACAACACAACTCTAATACATGAATAAAGTCATACAAGCTTTATATTACAAGCCAGGGGCCTCGAGGGCTCGAATACATAAGCTTGCGAACAAGCGTCAGCGGAAGCATCAGATATCTGTGTACAGATATGAAACAGAAACAGAAAGGCCTTTAGAAAGGTGGGGCAAAATAAAACACTACGATCGAAAGGCGTAGGCCTCCTGCCTGGGACCCTCCGATCCTACTCCTGGTCGTCAGTCAACTCGTAGTAGTATCCATCCTCTGGGTAGTAGTAGTAGACGATCGACGGGGCATCTGTCTCAGGGGCTCCGTCATCTTGGTCACATCAAACTGATATGGGGAGAAAAGGAAAACAAAGCAACCGTGAGTACTCAAAAGTACTCAGCAAGCAAGGATCTACACTACATATGCAACATTATCAAGGGGAGGCTGTATATGTGGACTGGGCTGCAGAAATGCCAGAATAGAGAGAAGGCCTAGTCCTGTCGAAGACTAGCATCTTCAGCGGTCTTGCAGCAGTAGAAGAGAGTAGAACAGTACAATATAATGTAGCAGTATCATTAAGTCTCAACCTCACCCAGAGATCCTTTCTCGACTCCCTGCGAGAAAGCAATCCCAGAGCCATACATACAGGTCTCATCACAGGTATCCAGTTCTAGTTGTATCGATCGGGATACAACTCCGAGTGTCCTTTACCGTAGGACCGGCTATCGATAGAAATGTTCTTCCCTGCAGGGGTGCACCAACTTACCCAACACGCTCGATTAACTCTGGCCGGACACACTTTCCTGGGTCATGCCCGGCCTCGGCCAAACGACACATCGCAACCCTACCTACAGCTCAGCAGAGAGGTCCCCGCCGGTCTACATCCTAAGCGCAAGGGGGTCTTGGCCATCGCCCCTCGCCCTCCGGGTCCTTGCGCACAGGGTGGATACCAGCATCGCCTCGGGTGGCCGACACGATCCGACCGTGCCGCCATGCTGAACTGGACGTCTGACAGAGCTTTCGGCTGATGCATACGATGCAGAACGCCCATACTATGCCCACGTGATGGTTAGTGCTATCAGGCCAGAGGCCTGCTCGGATCAAATATCCAAATCGTTAGGACTAGGGGCTTGCGGTAACGAGCAGAGACTCACGAAAGATGTGACCCCGTCGCCCCGTCTCGAGGACTTGCTGCAAGGGTTAAGAATGCCCGGTCGCGCCTCGTATTCACCACTCGGGCACCACACTGGCACCCGTCTTCACATCACACGCGGGTACCCCTCAGGGTCGACCCGCCTTTCCAAGTAACAATAGTACATTCCAAGTATCCGTGTGTCCATAACAACAGGGGAATCCGAGGTATCACCCTCGTTGGATTCCTACTCGATGTGTCTGTCAAGGTGAACTCGGAGGAATCACCCTCACTGGGTCCACACTTGAGGTGTTGTACGACAGCGTCGTTATCGGAAGCGGTGAAGGAGGAATCACCCTCGATGACCACGATCGAATAGCTACTCTACAGAGTTAACATCAGAAGTGCTACATGAGGTTTCACCCTCGGCACTCGATAGTAACGCTGCAGTGTCGTTACAACTAAGGGGGGGGGGGTGATGTGCGGTGTCGGGGCCTGGTCTTCAATTCCCGTTGATCGGGTCTTCTGACGATCCAGCGCGGCAGTCGGGATAAGTGGGGTCACTGATAGGTCTCTACCCAGCATATACTAAACAGTTTAGGATATGCAGGTAATTATCAACAGCAGGTTACAATAAACAGGCTATGCATCAGAATAGGTAAAGCAGTAGCAGCAGCAGCAATTCTAATGCAAGCATGAGAAATAGAATGGGCGATATCGGTATGCTCAAGGGGGGGGGCTTGCCTGGTTGCTCGGCGGCAAGGGCAAGGTTGTCAATGGTGTCTTCGGGCTCCGGAGCTGCGTCGGGATCTATCGAGAGAGAAGAGGGGGAGGAAACAGTATAAATACACAGCGAACAAGTGCAGCACAAAGCATAACATGGCAATACGCGGTGACGGAGGTGACCTAACGCAGTGCCGGGTGATACTGGCGAAGGTGGGATTCATCCGGGAATGTTTTCCCGTCTCCGGACATTTGTCAGACAGATGACTGGAGAGGAACGGTTGCATGTTCGGATAGTTAGGGACGTGTGACGGACGAACGGACCGCGAATTCGGATTCGTCTCGTCGTTCTGAGCAACTTTCATGTACAAAGTATTTTCATCGGAGTTCCGGATTATTTAATATGATTTTCTAAAGTTTTTATTAATTTCTGGAATTTAATTAATTATTTAAATTAACATTATCCGAAACAGTGTCTGCTGACGTCAGCATGACGTCAGGACCAGTGGGTCCCACCTGTCATAGGCTGATAGGTTAATTAGTGGTTAACTAATTAATTAACATTTAATTAAACTAATTAATTAAATTAGACTAATCTAAACAGGGTTAATTAACTTAATTAATTAACTAATTAATGAATTATTAATCTTAATTATTATTTTAATATTTATTTATTTCTTTCTTAAAACGTTCTGGCCGTGGGCCCATTCGGTCAGTGGCACAGGGGCTTGGGCCCACCTGGCAGTGGCCCAGGAGGCCACAGCGAGCGCGCGGGCGCGGCGCGATGCAGGCGAGCGGCGACAGCGGGCGCGAGGCGAGCGTGGCGCGGTCAGCGCGAGCGCGCGCGCGGGCATGCGGGAGCCGACGAACGGAGCGCGGCCACGCAGGGGCGGGCGCGCAACGAGGTCGACCAGGGCGCGGGGGGGGGGGGGGGGGCACGGCGTGGCGGGAACCGGAGCGGGCGAGTGAGCGGGCGTGGCTGGTGCGAGGAGGCGCGGCGAGCGGTGGCCGGGCGTGGTCGGCGTGCGTGAGGCGAGCAGTGGCGCAGGGATCGGGGCGTCGCCCGATCAGAACGAGAGGAGGGGGGAGAAGGGGGATCGAGGGAGTGGGGGGGGGGCAGTGGGGGGTGACGGGGATTAGGGGACCTGTTCTCCCATGCATCTTTATCCACTTTTGTTTTAAGTTCACTTCCTTGTCGAAAAATGGGGTCAGTACACCCTCATATTGATATTTGCTGTTCCGGAGATTGAGCCAGTTTCCTGTCATGGCATTCCTATGTCTGGAATGCTACGGTACACTCAACTTTTGTGTTATGATATGGTCACACTATAATTTCTTGTTGTTATTCATTCAAATTTGTAAAGGAGGAGGGAGTAGGGTGCCGGCTGGGCCGGCCTGGCTAGCCCAATGGCCAGCTGGGCCAAGGCCCAGCGAAGGGGGGGGGGTTCCTTTTATTTTCTTTTAGCTTTTCTTTTTATTTATTCTTTTCTCTGTTTAGTAAATAGTTAGGCCCCAAACCGAATTTTGTAAAAAGGGAGACCTAGTCCATAAATACCAGTGCTTTATTCCCTAACACCTAAAATTAGTTTGGGCAAAACATCATTTCATACTTAAATTAGATTTAATAAATGGTTATTAAATATATTTTTTTAGTCGCTGTTTGAAGATGTTTGAGTCACTTACCCAACTCCAATGATGTTGGTTTCAATTTTAGAATTGTCTCTGATTTATTTGCTATTTAATGAACAATTTAGTTTCTATGTTGGACAACTTTTATTTTCCACTTTCATTTAAATTTGAATTTTGACTTAGGAGTTGAAATGCAATATGATGTTAACGATGATCATGCACTGTTAATCATGCTGACTTGGCATTATCAAAATGGGATTACTGTGGCTAACCACTGGGGGTGTTACAGCATTCATCATGCAATAGTTATAACTTAGGGCGAAACAGAACTAGCTCCAATTCATCAATGTAATGTAGGCATGTATTCCGTATATAGTCATACGTGCTTATGGAAAAGAACTTGCATGACATCTTTTGTCCTACCCTCCCGTGGCAGCGGGGTCCTAATGGAAACTAAGGGATATTAAGGCCTCCTTTTAATAGAGAACCGGACCAAAGCATTAGCACTTAGTGAATACATGAACTCCTCATACTACGGTAATCACCGGAAAGAATCCCAATTATTGTCACCTTGGGGTATGCGGATCATAACTCGTAATAGGTGTCTACAACTTGCAAGATAGGATCAAGAACTCACATATATTCATGAAAAAATAATAGGTTCAGATCTGAAATCATGGCACTCGGGCCCTAGTGACAATCATTAAGCATAGCAAAGTCATAGCAACATCGATCTCAGAACATAATGGATACTAGGGATCAAACCCTAAAAAAACTAACTCGATTACATGATAAATCTCATCCAACCCATCACCGTCCAGCAAGCCTACGACGGAATTACTCACTCCCGGCGGTGAGCATCATGAAATTGGTGATGGAGGAAGGTTGGTGATGATGATGGCAACGAATCCCCCTCTTCGGATCCCCGAACGGACTCCAGATCAGCCCTCCCAATGAAGAACAGGAGGCGGCGGCGGCTCCGTATCGTAAAACGTGATGAATCCTTCTCTCTGATTTTTTTCTCCCTGAATAGGTACTCATAGAGTTGGAGTTACGGTCGAAGGAGGTCCAGGGGGCCCACAAACCTGCTAGGCGCGCCCCAGGGGGGGCGCCCCCAGTGCTTGTGGCCATTGCGTGGACCCCATCTGGTTAATTCTTGTGCCAGTATTTTTTATATATTCCACAAAAATTCTCCGTAATTTTCAGGTCAATTCGAGAACTTTGATTTCTTCACAAAAACAACACCATGACAATTCTGCTGAAAACAACGTTAGTCCGGGTTAGTTTCAGCCAAATCATGCAAATTAGAGTCCAAAACAAGGGCAAAAGAGTTTGGAAAAGTAGATATGATGGAGACGTATCAACAATACAAGTCATCATCTTCATGCCATGAGTTGCCATGGTCGTCCTCATCTTCATCATGGCCGTCGAATTGGGTGTCACCATATTGGCCGCGGCCGTCCTGGCTTTGGGTCGCTGCTACTTCTTTAGCTTGCGTTGGTTTTTCCCTCGAAGAGGAAAGGGTGATGCAGCAAAGTAGAGATAAGTATTTCCCTCAGTTGAGAACCAAGGTATAAATCTAGTAGGAGGAACATACAAGTCTCCAATAATTGCACCTACACAAACAAACAAATACTTGCACCCAACACGATAAAGGGGTTGTCAATCCCTTCACGGTTACTTGCAAGGATGAGATCTGATAGTGATAAATATAAAAGATAAGTAAAAGTGTGAAATAAAATAAAAGTAATTAAATTTCAGCAAGGTATTTTTGTGTTTTTGATTTTATAGGTCTTAAAATAATATGATAAAAGATAGGCCCGGGGGCCATAGTTCTCACAAGAGTCTTCTCTCTTGAAAGAAAGCATACGGTGGGTAAACAAATTACTGTTGAGCAATTGATAGAAAAACGCAAAGTTATGACGATATCTAAGGCAATGATCATGTATATAGGGATCACGTCCGTGACAAGTAGACCGACTTCTGCCTACATCTGCTACTATTACTCCACAGATCGACCGCTATCCAGCATGCATCTAGTGTATTAAGTTAACAAGAACGGAGTAACGCCTTAAGCAAGATGACATGATGTAGAGGGATAGATCCAATCAATATGAACAAACCCCATCTTTTTATCCTTAGTAGCAACAATAAAAATACGTGTCATGTCCCTTTCTGTCACTGGGATTGAGCACCGCAAGATTGAACCCACTACAAAGCACCTCTCCCATTGCAAGAAAAATCAATCTAGTTGCCCAAACCAAATCAATAGATCGGAGAGATATACAAAGCTATCTTAATCATGCATAAAAGAGTTAAGAGAAGACTCAAATAATATTCATAAATAATCTGATCATAAATCCACAATTCATCGGATCTCAACAAACGCACCACAAAAGAAGATTACATCGAATAGATCTCCAAGAACATCGATGAGAACATTGTATTGAAGATCAAAGAGAGAGAAGAAGCCACCTAGCTACTAGCTATGGACCCGTAGGTTTGTGGTAAACTACTCACACATCATCGGAAGGGCAGCAAGGTTGATGTAGAAGTGCTCCGTGGTCGAATCTCCCTTCGGCAGAGTACCGAAAAGGTCCCCAGATGGGATCTCACAAAGACAGAAACTTGCGGTGGCAGAAAAGTATTTTTGGCGTGCCCTCTGGTCTACGGGGAATATTTAGGTATTTATAGAAGAAGAATTACGACTAGAGGAGTCACGGGGGGCCCACAAGCTTGCAGGGCGCGCCCTGTGAGCTGGTCCTTGACTCGTGGCTCTTCTGGCCTCCTCTCGAAGCTTCCATGGTGTTTTGTGGTCCAAGAAAAATCGCCAAATAGTTACGTCCATTTGGACTCCGTTTGGTATTGATTTTCTGTAAAGATAAAAACAAGGAAAAAACAGCAACTGACAGTGGGCACTAGGTTAATAGGTTAGTCCCAAAAAATGATATAAAATAGCATAATAATGCATATAAAACATCCAAGGTTGATAATATAATAGCATGGAACATTAAAAAAACTATAGATACATTGGAGACGTATCAAGCATCCCCAAGCTTAATTCCTGCTAGTCCTCGAGTAGGTAAATGATAAAAATAGAATTTTTGAAGTGGAATGCTACCTAACATGTTTATCAAGTAATCTTTCTTAATGTGGCATGAATATTCAGATCCATAAGATTCAAAACAAAAGATTAATATTGACATAAAAAGAATAATACTTCAAGCATACTAAAAAGCAATCATGTCTTCTCAAAATATCATGGCTAAAGAAAGTTATCCCTACAAAATCATATAATCTTGTCATGCTCTATCTTCTTAACGCAAAGTATTTGTCATGCACAACCCCGACGACAAGCCAAGCAATTGGTTCAGACTTTGTAACGCGCTTTAGCTTTTTCAACTCTCACGCAATACATGAGCGTGAGCCATGGATATAGCACTATGGGTGGAATAGAATATGGTGTTGGAGGTTGTGTGGAGAAGACAAAAAATGAGAAAGTCTCACATTGACGAGGCTAATCAATGGGCTATGGAGATGCCCATCAATTGATCTCAATGCATGGAGTAGGGATTGCCATGCAACGCATGCACTAGAGCTATAAGTGTATGAAAGCTCAAAAGAAAACTAAGTGGGTGTGCATCCAACTTGCTTGCTCATGAAGACCTAGGGCGTTTAAGGAAGCCCATAATTGGAATATACAAGCCAAGTTCTATAATTAAAATTTTCCACTAGTAATATGTGAAAGTGACAAAATAGGAGCCTCTCTATCATGAAGAACATGGTGCTACTTTGAAGCACAAGTGTGAAAAAGGATAGTAACATTGTCCCTTCTCTCTTTTTTTCTCTTTTTTTTCTCTTTTTTTTCCTTTTTTTTGTTGGGCACTTCGGCCTCTTTTTTCTTGGGCTCTTTTTGGCCTCTTTTTTATTTTTTATTTATTCTCGTCTGGAGTCTCATCCCAACTTGTGGGGGAATCATAGTCTCCATCATCCTTTCCTCACACGGGACAATGCTCTAATAATGATGATCATCACACTTTTATTTACTTACAACTCAAGAATTACAACTCGACACTAGAACACAAATATGACTCTATATGAATGCTTCCGGCGGAGTACCAGGATGTGCAATGATCTAGCGGGACATGTATAAAAAATATGAACGGTGGCAAAGCCACAAATACTATGTCAACTATATGATCATGAAAAGCAATATGACAATGATGGTATGTGTCATAATAAAACAGAACAGTGGAAGTTGCATGGCAATATATCTCGGAATGGCTATGGAAATGCCATAATAGGTAGGTATGGTGGCTGTTTTGAGGAAGATATAAGGAGGTTTATGTGTGAAAGAGCGTATCATATCACAGGGTTTGGATGCACCGGTGAAGTTTGCACCACAACTCAAGGTGAGAAGGGGCAATGCACAATACCGAAGAGGCTAGCAAAGTGCGGAAAGGTGAGAGTGCGTAAAATCCATGGACTCAACATTAGTCATAAAGAACTCACATACTTATTACAAAAGTTTATTAGCCCTCGAAGCAAAGTACTAATATGCATGCTCCTAGGGGGATAGATTGGTAGGAAAAGACCATCGCTCGTCCCCGACCGCCACTCATAAGGAAGATAATAAAAAATAAATCATGCTCCCTCATCGCATAACGAGAGACCATACGTGCATGCTTCGGGAATCACAAACCTTAACACAAATATTCCTACTAAAACACAATTACTCACTAGCATGACTTTAATATCACCATCTTTATATCTCAAAACTAATGCAAAGAATCAAACTTCTCATATATTCAATGATCTTCATGAAACTTTTATTATATCCCTCTTGAATACCTTATTATATTAGGACTAAATTCATAACCTAAGAAAATTGCCATACTATTTATAAGACTCAAAATAATATAAGTGAAGCATGAGAGTTCATCAATTTCTTCAAAATATAACCACCACCGTGCTGTAAAAGATATAAGTGAAGCACTAGAGCAACTACCTAGCTCAAAAAATATAAGTGAAGCACATAGAGTATTCTAATAAATTCACGATTAATGTGTGTCCCTCTCAAAAGGTGTGTCCAACAAGGATGATTGTGGCAAACTAAAAAGCAAAGACTCATATAATACAAGACGCTCCAAGCAAAACACATATCATGTGTTGAATAAAAATATAGCCTCAAGTAATTTATCGATAGATTGAAGACAAAAGAGGGGATGCCATCCGGGGCATCCCCAAGCTTAGACGCTTGGTTGTCCTTGAATATTTCCTTGGGGTGCCATGGGAATCCCCAAGCTTAGGCTCTTGCCACTCCTTATTCCTTAGTCCATCGAAACTTTACCCAAAACTTGAAAACTTCACAACCCTAAACTCAACAAAAAACTCATGAGATCCGTTAGTATCATAAAATAAATCTCCACTTTTGGGTACTGTTGTAAACTCATTACAATTTTATATTTGCATTATATCTACTTTATTCTAACTTCACCATGGCTCATACCCCCCATACTACTCATAGATCCATCAAAACAAGCGAACAACACAATGAAAACAGAATCTGTCAAAAACAGAACAGTCCGTAAAGACCCGAATTAATATCATACTTCTGTAAATATAAAACTTCTGAAAACTTTGGACAATGTAGGCAATCTATATATAAATCTTGTGTAAAGAATTCTGAATTTTTCCACGTTCCAGCAAATTTTAACAATTCTGCTACTGGACGTAAAAGTTTCTATTTTTTTCTCAGAATCAAATCAACGATCTTCCAAATCATCCCAAAGGTCTTACTTGGCACAAAAACTAATTAAAATACTAAAACACAATCATAACATAAGTATAATCGCATAAACTCATAAAAACAGAAAATAAAAATATTGGGTTGTCTCCCAAAAAGCGCTTTTCTTTAAAGCCTGTTAGCTAGGTGTTGAGATTTTGATGATGCTCACATGAAATATAATAATTGAAACAAAAAAAAGAGAGCATCATATAGCATGTGAAAAACAAGTTTAAGTCTAACATACTTCCTATGCATAGGCATTTTATAGGGAAACGATTTATCAAGACAAGCAAAAATTAGAATAAGCAAGGAAGAAGAAAGAAACAATAGCAATCTCAACATTATGAGAGGTAATTTAGTAACATGCAAATTTCCATAACCGTATTTTCCTCTCTCATAATAATTACATGTAGGATCATAATCAAATTCAACAATATAGCTATCGTATAAAATTTTCTATTCATGATCCACATGCATAAAAGTTTTATAATCTTCCAAGATAGTGGGATTAACATCAACTAAAGTCATAACCTCTCCAAACCCATTTTCATAAAAAAATCATAAGATTGAAAACTCTCCAAATATGTGGGATTATTTTTACCTAAAGTTGACGCTCATCCAAACCCACTTTCAATATTATCGCAAACATATTCATCATGAGGTTTAAATAAATTTTCAAGATCATAAGAAGAATCACCCCAATCATGATTATTGCAATAAGTAGCGAACATATCAAAATTAGCACCCCCAAGCTTGGGGTTTTGCATATTATTAGCGTAGTTGACATTAATAGAATTTATAATAACATCATTGCAATCATGCTTTCCATTCAAGGAGCTATCAAGTGTGGGTGCAATAGCAATAATTTCATGTTTAACATGAGGAACTATAGGAAGTTCATCTCCATAAGTATAATTAATATTGGCATCGTGGCCATAAGAATAGCAAGCATCATGTTCATCAAGGGGGGATATTTAAATCAAAACAAAGGAATCATAATTATCTATAGATTCATGCATATCATTATTTTCTCCCAAAGCTGCGGACATTCTCTTAATAAATTCTTTAACATAGGCATTAGAGGCATAATTTTCATAGCAATATTTAAGTATGTCAAAATTTTCAGATTTGTAGAGAGTAATATCATACTTTTCAATCAAAGAAGCAACTTCATAAGCACCCTTAAAAGCAACAAATTCTTCAATTTGTTCGATATCATATTAACTATAAACACGTTTGGCATCAGAAGATATTATTTCATTATCATTAAACTCACATAGGTATGGAAGGTGTTTTTAGGGTTGTCCGAGCAACAAGTAAAGTCATAAATTTCACATAGATTTCAAGCATAGCATAGGAAACAATTTATTTGATTCCATAAGAGTCTCCTTTTTTGAGACAAACGGTGACACACAAAATGAGCATGATCATCTAATGATTTTCCCTCAACAAAACTAGTTGGGGTTTCAGCACGAGCACATATGGATTGAAGATGATCCAAGTAGAAAACTTTAAGTGGATCCATATTAATAGATTTTAGCAAGCAAAGATGCAAGCAAATAGAAGGCACATGGAAACACAAGCAAAGATAGCAAACGAGCAAAAAGGCATACTTAAAAAAGGCAAATAAAAAGGCAAGTTTTTTTGTATTTTTCTGAAAACATTTTAGAAGTGGGGGAGAGGAAAACAAAAGGCAAATGGTAAATAATGTAAATGCAAGAGATGAGAGTTTATGATGGGTACTTGATAGGCTGGATGTAGTTCCTCCCCGGCAACGGCGCCAGAAATTCTTCCTGCTACTTCTTGAGCTTGCGTTGGTTTTTCCCTTGAAGAGGAAAGGGTGATGCAGCAAAGTAGAGATAAGTATTTCCCTCAGTTAAGAACCAAGGTATCAATCCAGTAGGAGGAACACACAAGTCTCCAATAATTGCACCTACACAAACAAACAAATACTTGCACCCAACACGATAAAGGGGTTGTCAATCCCTTCACGGTTACTTGTTAGGATGAGATCTGACAGTGATAGATATAAAAGATAAGTAAAAGTGTGAAATAAAATAAAAGTAAATAAATTGCAGCATGGTATTTTTGTGTTCTTGATTTTATAGATCTGAAAACAATATGATAAAAGATAGACCCGGGGTCCATAGTTTTCACTAGAGGCTTCTCTCTTGAAAGAAAGCATATGGTGGGTAAACAAATTACTGTTGAGCAATTGATAGAAAAGCGCAAAGTTTAGACGATATCTAAGGTAATGATCATGCATATATGCATCACGTCCGTGACAAGTAGAACGACTCCTGCCTGCATCTACTACTATTACTCCACACATCGACCACTATCCAGCATGCATCTAGTGTATTAAGTTAACAAGAACGGAGTAACGCCTTAAGCAAGATGACATGATGTAGAGGGATAGATCCAATCAATATGAACAAACCCCAACTTTTTATCCTTAGTGGCAACAATACAAATACGTGTCATGTCCTTTTCTGTCACTAGGATTGAGCACCGCAAGATTGAACCCACTACAAAGCACCTCTCCCATTGCAAGAAAACTCAATCTAGTTGGCCAAACCAAATTAATGCATCAGAGAGAAATACAAAGCTATCTTAATCACGCATAAAAGAGTTCAGAGAAGACTCAAATAATATTCATAAATAATCTGATCATAAATCCACAATTCATCAGATCTCAACAAACGCATCGCAAAAGAAGATTACATCGAACAGATCTCCAAGAACATCGAGGAGAACATTGTATTGAATATCAAAGAGAGAGAAGAAGCCATCAAGCTACTAGCTATGGATCCGTAGGTCTGTGGTAAACTACTCACATATCATCAAAAGGGCAACAAGGTTGATGTAGAAGTGCTCCGTGGTCAAATCCCCCTCCGACAGAGTACCGAAAAAGGTCCCCATATGGGATCTCACGAAGACAGAAACTTGCGGCGGCGGAAAAGTATTTTTTGTGTGCCCTCTGGTCTATAGGGAATATTTAGGTATTTATAGAAGAAGAATTAGGTCTAGAGGAGTCACGGGGGGGGGGGGGGCACAAGCTTGCAGGGCGCCCCCTAGGGAGCGCCCTGTGAGCTTGTTGTTGACTCGTGGCTCTTCTGGCCTCCTCCCGAAGCTTCCAGGGTGTCTTGTGGTATAAGAAAAATTGTCAAAAAGTTTCGTTCTGTTTGGACTCCGTTTGGTATTGATTTTCTGTAAAGACAAAAACAAGGGAAAAAACAGCAACTGGCACTGGGCACTAGGTTAATAGGTTAGTCCCAAAAAATGATATAAGATAGCATAATAATGCATATAAAACATCCAAGGTTGATAATATAATAGCATGGAACAATAAAAAATTATAGATACGTTGGAGACGTATCAGTCGCGGAGGGATCGAAAGCTTTGCCATGGCCGTCGACGTAGAAGGCCTCGCTGCGGCCCTCGAAGATGAAGTTCTCCATGAACCCCGCGTAGTCAGGGTTGTCCGCCCTCTGCGTCGGCAGTGGCATTTCATCGAACAGCTTGCGAGCACCGGCCATGTTTGCCGTAGGAATCGACCGGGGCTGCTTCCTTTGTGTCCTGTCGGACGGCTGGCCAGTGCCACTGTACCCCGGCGTCACGTTGAGGTCGATGACGCCTGTGGGCGTGGCCGGAGCGACCACGCTGCAGTCCGGCGACATGCAGAACCGTGTCTACCCATGGCCATGCAGCAGTGGCGCACGATATCTTGGCGTCTCGGGTGTGACTGACGAGCTCGGGGACCGGTGCTATGGAGGATGATACGTCCATTTTGCATCATGTTTTCCTACTGTTATTTATAATGTTTTTATGCATAATAATGCTTTTTGGAGTAATCCTAATGCCTTTTCTCTGATAATATGCAAGGTTTACACAAAGATGGAGAATACCGGCAGCTGGAATTCTGGACCTGAAAAAGCTACGTCAGAGTTACCTATTCTGCACATCTCCAAATGAGCTGAAAATTTACGAAGAATTATTTTGCAATATATGAAAAATACTGGAGCAAATAACTACCGGAGGAGGCCCACCAGGTCGGCACAACCCACCTGGGCGCGCCAAGTCCCCCAGGTGCGCCCTTGTGGGTTGTGCCCTCCTTGGCCCACCTCCGGTGCCCATCTTCTGGTATGAAAGTCATTTTGACCTAGAAAAAATCATAGGAGGACTTTCGGGACGAAGCGCCGCCGTCTCGAGGTGGAACTTGGGCACGAGCACTTTTGCCCTCCGATGGAGCGATTTCGCCGGGGGAACTTCCCTCCCGGAGGGGGAAATCATCGTCATCGTCATCACCAACAACCCTCTCATCTTTGGGAGGGCAATCTCCATCAACATCTTCAACAACACCATCTCCTCTCAAACCCTAGTTCATCTCTTGTGTTCAATCTTTGTACCGGAACCTTAGATTGGTACTTGTGGGTCACTAGTAGTGTTGACTACATCTTGTAGTTGATTACTATATGGTTTATTTGGTGGAAGATTATATGTTCAGATCCATTATGCTATTTAATACCCCTCTGCTTGAGCATGATTATCATTTGTGAGTAGTTACTTTTGTTCTTGAGGTCACGGGAGAAGTCATGTTGCAAGTAATCATGTGAACTTGATATGTGTTCTATATTTTGATGATATGTATGTTGTGATTCCCTTAGTGGTGCCATGTGAACGTCGACTACATGGCACTTCACCTTATTAGGGCCTAAGGGAATGCATTGTGGAGTAGTTATTAGATGATGGTTTGCTAGAGTGATAGAAGCTTGAACCCTAGTTTATGCGCTACTTCGTAAGGGACCGATTTGAATCCAAAAGTTTAATGCTATGGTTAGATTTTATCTTAATACTTTTCTCGTAGTTGCGGATGCTTGTGAGGGGGTTAATCATAAGTAGGAGGTTTGTTCAAGTAAGAACAACACCTAGGCACCGATCCACCCACATATCAAATTATCAAAGTATCGAACATGAATCAAGCCAACATGATGAAAGTGACATGGGGAAATTCCCGTGTACCCTCAAGAACGCTTTGCTTATCATAAGAGACCGTTTTGGTCTGTCCTTTGCCGCAAAAGGATTGGGCTAGCTTGCTGCACTTTATTTATTGTTACCGTTACATGCTCGTTACAAATTATCTTGCTACCAAATTACCAGTTACCGACTATTTCAGTGCTTGCAGTTAATACCTTGCTGAAAACCACTTGTCATTTCCTTCTGCTCCTCATTGGGTTCGACACTCTTACTTATCGAAAGGACTACGATTGATCCCCCTATACTTGTGGGTCATCAGTGCTCTTTTCTGTCGCAGTTTTCGGGGAGTGAAGCGCTCTTGGTAAGTGGAAATTGGTAAGGAAAAATTATTACTACGTGCTGAAATTTATTGTCACTTGCTACTATGGAGAACCATCCTTTGAGGGGTCTGTTCGGGGTATCTTCACCTCGACCGGAACCACAATTAGTTGCCCCTCAACCTACTACACCTACTGAAAATATTGGTTATGAAATTCCTTCCTGTATGATAGAACAACTGCTAGCTAATCCTTATGCAGGAGATGGAACTGAACATCCTGATATGCACTTGATATATGTGGATGAAATTTGTGGATTATTTTAGCTTGCAGGTTTATACAAAGATGAAGCTAAGAAGAAGGTTTTCCCTTTATCTTTTAAGGGAAAGGCATTGACATGGTATAGGCTATGCGATGATATTGGATCTTGGAACTGGAATCGATTGAAATTGGAATTTCACCAAAAAATTTATCCTATGCATCTAGTTCATCGTGATCGGAATTATATATATAATTTTTGGTCTCGTGAAGGAGAAAGTATCGCTCTAGCTTGGGGGAGGCTTAAGTCAATGTTATATTCATGCCCCAATCATGAGCTCTCTAGAGAAATTATCATTCATAATTTTTATGCTCGGCTTTCTCGTGATGATCAATCCATGCTCGATACTTCTTGTACTGGTTCTTTTATGAAGAAGACTATTGAATTCAGGTGGGATCTTTTAGAAACAATTAAACGCAACTCTGACAATTGGGAACTCGACGAAGGTAAAGGGTCAGGTATTAAGCTTGAGTTTGATTGTGTTAAATATTTTATGAATACCGATGCTTTTCAGAAGTTTAGCACTAAATATGGACTTGACTCTGAGATAGTAGCCTTTTTGTGAATCATTTGCTACTCATGTTGATCTCCCTAAGGAGAAGTGGTCCAAATATAATCCCCCTATTAAAGAAGAAATTAAAGAACCAGTCATAGCTAAAGATGAAACTATAATTTACAATGTTGATCCAGTTGTGGCTACTACTTATATTGAAAAACCACCTTTCCCTCTTAGGATAAAGGAACATGCTAAGGTTTCAACCGTGGTTCGCAAAAGTAATATTAGAGCACCTAAACCTGCTGAACAAATAAAAGTAGTACCTAGTGTTGCTATGGTTAAATAAATTCTGATAGAAAATATTGATGGGCATGTTATTTAGTTCTGCGATGAAGGTGCTAGAATTGCCAAACCTGATGAAAAAGATAAACATAGACCTGTTGTTGGCATGCCTGTTGTCTCAGTCAAAATAGGAGATCATTGTTATCATGGTTTATGTGATTTAGGTGCTAGCGTGAGTGCTATACGTTTTACCTTATACCAAGAAATTATGAGTGACATAGCACCCGCTGAAATAGAAGACATAGATGTCACTATTAAACTTGCTAATAGAGACACCATCACACCGCTTGGGATCGTTAGAGATGTTGAAGTCTTGTGCGGGAAAATAAAATACCCTACTGATTTTCTAGTTCTTGGTTCCCCACAAGATGACTTTTGTCCCATTATTTTTGGTAGACCTTTCTTGAACACTGTCAATGCTACTATAGATTGTCATAAACAAACGGTCAGTGTTTGCTTTAGCGATGAGTCTCATGAATTTAATTTTTCCGAGTTTAATAGACAATCCCATAAGAGAGAATTACCTAGTAAGGATGAAATAATTGGTCTTGCTTCTATTGTCGTGCTTCCTACTAATCCACTAGAACAATATTTGCTAGACCATGAAAATGATATGCATATGCACGAAAGAAATGAAATAGATAATTTTTTCTTCGAACAACGACCTCTGCTCAAACACAATTTGCCTATTAAAACTCTTGGAGGACCTCCTCCACCAAAGGGTGATCCTGTGTTTGAATTAAAACAATTGCCTGACACTTTGAAATATGCTTATCTTGATGAGAAAAAGATATATCCTGTTATTATTAGTGCTAACCTTTCAGAACATGAAGAAGAAAGATTACTGAAAATTCTGAAGAAGCACTGAGCTGCTATTGGATATACTCTTGATGATCTTAAGGGCATTAGTCCCACTCTCTGTCAGCACAAGATTAATATGGAACCTGATGCTAAACCCGTTGTTGATCATCAACGACGTTTGAATCCTCAGATGAAACAAGTGGTAAGAACTGAAATATTAAAGCTTCTAGAAGCAGGAATAATCTATCCCATAGCTGATAGTAGATGGGTGAGCCCTGTTAATTGTGTCCCTAAGAAGGGGGGTATTACTGTTGTTCCTAATGATAAAAATGAACTTATTCCACAAAGAATTGTTACTGGCTATAGAATGGTAATTGATTTCAGAAAACTAAATAAAGGAACTAGAAAAGATCATTACCCTCTGCCTTTTATTGATCAAATGTTGCAAAGATTATCTAAGCACACACACTTTTGTTTTCTTGATGGATATTCTGGTTTTGCTTAAATACTTGTTTCACAACCTGATCAAGAGAAAACCACCTTTACTTGCCCTTTTGGAACTTATGCTTATAGACATATGCCTTTTGGTTTATGCAATGCACCTGCTGCCTTTCAAAGATGTATGACTGCTATATTCTCTGATTTTTGTGAAAAGATTGTTGAGGTTTTCATGGATGATTTTTCTGTTTATGGAACTTCTTTTCATGATTGCTTAAGCAACCTTGATCGAGTTTTGCAGAGATGTGAGCAAACTAATCTTGTCTTGAATTGGGAGAAGTGTCAATTTATGGTTAATGAAGGTATTGTCTTGGGGCATAAAATTTTTGAACGAGGTATTGAGGTGGATAAAGCTAAAGTTGATGCAATTGAGAAAATGCCATGTCCTAGAGATATTAAAGGTATTCGTAGTTTCCTTGGTCATGCTGGTTTCTATAGGAGGTTTATTAAAGACTTCCCTAAAATTTCTAGGCCTCTTACTTATCTTTTACAAAAGGATGTTCCATTTGTTTTTTATGATGACTATGTAGAAGCCTTTGAAACACTTAAGAAAGCCTTAATTTCTGCACCTATTGTTCAACCTGTTGATTAGAACTTGCCTTTTGAAATTATGTGCGATGCTAGTGATTATGCTGTTGGTGCTGTTCTAGGACAAAGAGTTGATAAGAAATTAAATGGTATCCATTATGCTAGCAAAACTCTAGACAGTGCCCAAAGCAATTATGCTACAACTGAAAAAGAATTTTTAGCAATTGTGTTTGCTTGTGACAGATTTAGATCTTACATTGTTAATTCCAAAGTAATTGTTCACGCTGATCATGCTGCTATTAAATATCTTATGGAAAAGAAAGATGCTAAACCTAGACTCATTAGGTGGGTTCTCTTGCTACAAAAATTCGATTTACATATCACTGATAGAAAAGGAGCTGCGAACCCCGTAGCTGATAACTTGTCTAGGTTAGAAAATATTCTTGATGACCCACTACCTATCGATGATAGCTTTCCTGATGAACAACTAGCTGCAATAAATGTTTCTCATAATACTCCTTGGTATGCTGACTATGCTAATTATATTGTTGCTAAATATATACCACCTAGTTTTACATACCAACAAAAGAAAAATTCTTCTATGATTTAAGACATTACTTTTGGGATGACCCACATCTTTATAAAGAAGGAATAGATGGTATTATTAGACGTTGTGTACCTGAGCATGAACAGGAACAAATCCTATGGAAATGTCACTCCGAAGCTTATGGAGGGCATCATGCGGGAGATAGAACTGCTCACATGGTATTGCAATCTGGTTTTTATTGTCCTACTCTCATAAAAGATGCCCGTAAGTTTGTTTTATCTTGTGATGAATGTCAATGAATTGGTAATATCAGTAAGCGTCAAGAAATGCCTATGAATTATTCACTGGATGTTGAACTATTTGATGTTTGGGGTTTTGATTATATGGGACCTTTTCCTTCCTCTAATGGGTATACACATATTTTGGTTGCTGTTGATTATGTCACTAAGTGGGTAGAAGCTATTCCAACTAGTAGTGCTGATCATAACACTTCCATTAAAATGCTTAAAGAAGTTATTTTCCCGAGGTTTGGAATCCCTAGATATTTAATAACTGACGGTGGTTCACACTTTATTCATGGTGCTTTCCGAAAAATGCTTGCTAAATATGATGTTAACCATAGAATTGCATCACCTTATCATCCTCAATCTAGTGGTCAAGTTGAACTTAGCAATAGAGAAATAAAGTTGATAGTACAAAAAACTGTTAATAGGTCTCGAAAGAATTGGTCTAAGAAATTGGATGATGCACTTTGGGCCTACAGGACAACATATAAAAATCTTATGGGTATGTCTCCTTATAAAATGGTTTATGGAAAAGCTTGTCATTTGCCTCTTGAGTTAGAACATAAAGCATATTGGGCCATTAAAGAGCTTAACTATGATTTCAAACTTGCCGGTGAAAAGAGGTTATTTGATATTAGCTCATTAGATGAATTTAGAACCCAAGCTTACGAAAATGCCAAATTGTTTAAAGAAAAGGTTAAAAGATGGCATGACAATAGAATCCAAAAGCGGGAATTCAAGGTTGGAGAATATGTGCTTTTGTACAACTCTCGTTTCAGATTCTTTGCTGGAAAACTTCTCTCTAAATGGGAAGGACCATATATTATCGAGGAGGTTTATCGCTCTGGAGCTATCAAGATTAATAATGCCGAAGGTACTAACCCGAAGGTGGTCAATGGTCAAAGAATTAAACACTATATCTCAGGTACGCCTATTAATGTTGAAAGCAATATTATCCAAACCATGACACCAGAGGAACACATAAAAGAAACCTTCCGGAACACTCCAGAATAACTGAAAAAGAGGAGGTACGTGATACGGTAAGTAATCAGACTCCGAAAAATCCGCAAAAATATTTTCTGTCAGTTTTGGAATATTACAAAAATTAGGTAAATAAGAAACAACCAGGAAGGCACCCGATTGGGGGCACAAGACACCAGGGCGCGCCCAGGTGGGTTGTGCCCACCTCGGGCACCTTCCCGACTCCGTTTTCCTCCCGTTTGTTTGTTTCCCAAGATAAAAAAATCTTTATATACCTCCCGAACATATTAACCACCGTATCACGGAGAAATCCTCTGTTCCTCTTTCTTGCTGTTTTTCAGACAGATCTGAAATATGTCGTCTCAAGATTCGGAGGAGGAGAGCCCTATTTCTCACCAGCCTCTGGATCCAAATGTGTTTAAGAAAACCTTCCCATATTTTTGGTTCTCGGATGAGGAAGACACCGATTCGGAGGATATTCCTCACCGATTTCGGCAGGATAGCAAGGCAGCCCTATGCAAGAAGATCTTGAAGCTTGACCTGGAGAACAAGGATCTTAGGGATGATAACTTCAGCCTCCTACGCAAGCTGGAGAAAAAGAACAAGCCCGCTACTACACCACCACCATCATCATCTTCCCCACCAAAGGAGGCTTGAGTTCATGGTATGGGCACCCCCCTTGGCTTGTGCCAAGCTTGGGGAAGGTGCCCCGGTATCGTATCACCACCACTATCTTTGCCTTTATCTATTTTAGTTCGATCTTTAGTTATCCTATGATTTAGTTGAATAAAAGTTTAGTTCGATCCTTTCTTTTTGAGTGCTTGCTTAGTGATCTATCTATCTATGTAATCGTGTGCGAGATATAAAATAAAGAGTAGTTTGAGTTTTGTTTCTTTACCTTTTTGTTTCAATAAAAAGAAAGGAAAATAAATGAAAAAGATCATATGCTAATCTTATGGTAAGTAATGACATCACATAAAGAAAAGTATAAGTGGTAAAATTTATTGGAGATTGACAAACATAGCATTGGTCAATGATGCAATTCATGAAAGAATTAATAAGGGAAGAGAAGATTCACATGCAAATACACTATCATGGACATCTTTTATGATTGTGAGCCCCCATTAAATATTATGTGTCAAAATTGTTGACGTTGGACAAGGAAGACAACGTAATGAATTATGTTTGTTCATATTCACATAGAAGTTATATTGTCATAGATCCTTCAACATGTGGTGCTTGCTCAATATCTTTGTGTTGGTGCAACAAACCCCAGGTATGTTGCCCAGATTGTACACAGGCTCGAGAACAAGGCTGCAGCATCCAAGACAAGACCAAGCAGAAGAGATTAGCTCTTTGATGAATCAAAGGGCGGATCAAGAAGATCAAGACCAACCAAAGGAGAAAAATACCACTAAGGAAAAACCTCCCTTGCCGGGCAGGCGAGCCTGGCGGGGACGAGGTTGCCCCAAAGACAAGTCTCAAGATTTCCTTGGCAGGCTTGCCTGGGATGCCGGGGGCGGATTACCCCGCCAAGGCTCCACCGCTCCACCTCACAGCAATGCAAGTCACCCATCGGTGCGGTATCGAGCCCCCAAGTGACTAAGCAGCTGTTATTTGGTACGTGGCAAGCCATCTCTGAGGAAGAACACCCCCAAATGACAACCGTCCAGGCGACGTGTCACGCAGACAGGCGAAAAGGTGGCCGAACGGCACGGCAAGGCTTGCCGGGCTACGCTACGATGTGACACTAAGCAGTGCATTTAATGCGCTCTGCTCTGTCTGCAGAGTTAGGTATGATAGCACTGTTTGCTATCTAATCAGTACGCAATGACTGGTTTGCCATTGTGGTGACCCTTGATCTATAAAAGGAGGGCCATGGCAACCTTAGAAAGGATTCGGACCCTTGTACACTCATACGCGTGTAGTTGCTCTCGCCCCGAGGAGAGCTTGCCGGGCTAGAGCGCCGCGTCTCCACCATGGTCCTCTCAAAAATCCACCAAAGCAAGAGTAGGGTTTTACGCCTCGCGGTGGCCCGAACCTGGGTAAAAACTGCCCGTGTGATTGCTGTCGTGCTGCTCTGCGCCCTCGGCTCTTTGTGCAATGCGTCCTCCCCCCTGCCGAACCACAAGGGGCCGATGGCACCATAGGTGGCCGTGTTTTCCCACGACATCTTTGGCGCGCCAGGTAGGGGGAAGTGCCTGCGCGAACCCGAGAGTACAAGCAGCGCATCATATTCATCATCGATCTCTTCATCGACGACTTCATCATCCATGGCGCCCAAGAAGAAACCCGGTGCTACAGCTCACCCGTCCACCTTGAAGGCCCCTTCGCACGCGGCTGCCGACGCCTTGGGGGCTACGAGAATGAACGGGGACGTGGACGCCGCGATGGACATGGCCGGCGCAGGCGGCGCCGTCGCCACCTCCCCTATGGCCAAAACGGCAGCAGGGGCACCGGAGAAGGATAGCGCCAACAACATCCCAGCGGCCATGCTCCATTGGGTGCGGGAGGGGAGATCATCCTGTCCGCGCCTCTCCACCCCAACGAAGGACGCAGCCATAGCGGTGGCGCTCACCCTGGAGTGAACCGCAACCCTCCGGCCGACCCCGCTGCGGGTGCGGCCGCAGGGCACGCGACACCCCCGAGATGGGCTGGCCAAGCCGATGCGCCGAACGGAGCCGCCGATCCCCAAGCACATCCACTTCGTCACCACGCCACCCTGTCGACTGGCTCACGGTGATGAGAGCATAACGCTGCCACTACCGGCACCGTCAAAAGCCAAGCAACGTTGCGGTCTACGTCGTCGTCTATGCCGAGCACTGCTTCGGAGGCCATGGCGCGGGCCCAACTCTTGTTCAGATTTCCGCGAGTGGCCGATCAGATGGATGAGTGGAGAGCTAGCATTCAGAGCCTGATTGGTTTTGCCGAGGTGGGAGGATCACAGCGAGCGGGCCCGTCACGGCCTCCTCAGGCGGCAACAACGGCCCGAGCCGCTGGCCATACCGAAGGGGCCACGCCCACGGTGCAATCCCCTCCGCGGCGGCTAACGCAGGGGCCACAGCCAGAGCCACGCGACCAAGAACCCGACGACGCATCGATGGCTTCGTCCGATCCTCAAGCACGACGAGATCAGCGGCGAGTCCTGGAAGATAGGCGGAGGGAAGGCACGCACGTCACCATCGAAAGACGCCGCGAAACCCAACGTCGGTCTGATAGGCGCAATGGCCACGACATCGACGAGCCCACGCCCGGTGAAGGTGGGTACCTACCTTTCGAGGTTGGGTGCCCCGCCTTCACTCATGAGCTGCGGCAAGTCCGTTGGGCATCCGCTCGCACGTTTAAGCCAGAAATACCAAAGAAGTACGATGGAAGATTGAATCCGTCAGGGTTCTTGAGCATCTACACCATCGCTGTTCAAGCTGCCGGGGGAAGAGCCGAGAAGGTGTTCGCCAACTACTTCCCTTTGGCACTCAAGCCAAATGTGAGGTCTTGGCTGATGCACTTGCCAGAGAACTCCATCTCGACCCGGGCTGACCTGTGCAATGAGTTTGTTGGTGCCTTCACGGGCGGCCATCAAGAACTAGGCGGCCCAGCGACTTGCAGGGAAGGAAGGAGAGAGTCTGTAGAAGTACATGCAGAGGTTCAGTCGGGTGCACAGGAATATTCCAGACATCCACTCGGCAGATGTGATAGCCGCATTCCAGTCCAACGTGCGCAATCGCTGGATACGTTCTAAAATGAACGTTCGGTTGCCCAAGACTGAGAATGAGCTATACACTCTGGTGGATAAGTGTGCCCGAGTTGAAGAGGGGAGACGACTCCCCAATGAAGAAGATGGCGTCAACATCGACTCAGAGGATGACAACGATGCCACCAACTAGAAGAAGAAGAACAAGAAGCGCAACAAGAAGCGCAAGGATAAAGCGGTGATGACCGTTGAAGGATCGAGTGCACCTAGTACCGGCAAGAAGGTCAAGACCGAGGTTCCCGGCAAGGAAGCTGCCACATGCACTGATTGCCAGGTAGCCGCGGCTGCCGAGAAGGCTGGGAAGGGTGATGGGCCATACTGCAAGATCCATTGGACCAAGGGCCACGATCTTCAGGAGTGTCATCAGGTTGAGCAACTCGTCAAGAAGCAGAGGGCTGAGTACGAGAAGCGTGATAAGGAGAAAGACCAAGATGGCACTGGCGGGAAGGGCCAAGGCTGCAGAACAGGTCGCCCCGGCATGGCTCCTCAATATCAGGGAAAACCCGCCAAAGGCTGTGAGAAGAAGGATTGCGAGGACGAGAGTGACGAAGGAGATGAAGAGGAAACTAACGAGCAGGAGTTCCAGAAAGCCACTGATGTCCTATGCATTGACGGGGGTGCATCTTTGCAATACTCTCACTGCTAACTTAAAAAGTGGGCGCATGAGGTCAATGTCGTGGAGCCAGCGGCAGATTCTCGGATGCTGCTCTAGTGGTCCCGCACGCCCATCATCTTTGATGAGGAGGATCACCCTGACCGCACTACCGCGGTAGGGTGTTTGCCGTTGTTGGTTTCAGCAATGATCCGCAACCTCAAGGTCACAAAGATGTTGGTTGACGGCGGGTCCGGGTTGAATCTGATTTCTCCGAAGGTCATCAGCAAACTCCAGATAGAAGATGAAGAGCTCAAGATTACTGGTACGTTCCAAGGAATCAACCCCGGCAGGAGTCGTCCTAAGGGGAAGATCACACTGCCGGTAACATTCGGGGGGGAGTTAAACTACCGGACTGAGAAGATTGTGTTTGATGTGGTTGACCTCCCCCTGTCATACAATGGAATCCTTGGTCGCCCTGCCTTGGCCAAATTCATGGCGGCATCCCACTATGCCTACAACACTTTGAAGATGCCAGGGCCAATGCGCGTCATTTCCATTCCATCAGACAAGAAAGATGCAATCATATGCATGGACAAGATGTACCGGGAAGCAGTCGCTGCAGAGGCCGCGGAAGCCACTGCTCCCACCAAAGAAAGCAAGAAAAAGAAGAGAGCCAGCAAGGATGTCAGCAAGGAATCCGGGAAGCGTACCTCTTCGGAGTGCGCTGCGCCTGTTGATGACTTGCCGGAGAGTTCCAATAGCAAGAGATCCAAGGCTGCTGCACCCGCTGTGAAGAAGGTCCCGGCAGGGCTGGCTGGCGCTGGTTGTACGTTTACCATCGTGCCACCCTCAACGACAAATAGGAAAGCGCGCTCGTTGCCTTCCTGCGGGTGAATGTCGATGTGTTTGCTTGGCAACCATCTGACATCCCCGGTGTTCCCAGGGAGGTAATCGAGCACCACCTTGTCGTCTGCCTACATGCCCGACCCGTCAAGCAGAAGGTCCGGAAGCAAGCTTTGGAGCGGCAGCAGTTTATTGCCGAGTAGATCAAGAAACTCGAGGCAGCTGGTTTGGTCAGAGGAGTATTGTATCCAACGTGGTTAGCAAATCCAGTGGTGGTGCGCAAGGCGAATGGGAAATGGAGGCTTTGCATAGATTTCACAGATCTGAACAAGGCATGCCCGAAGGACCCATTCCCCTTGCCGCGCATCGACCAGATTGTGGATTCCACCTCCGGGTGTGACCTACTTTCCTTCCTGGATGCCTACTCTGGATACCACCAGATGTTCATGTCCAAGGAAGACGAAGAGAAGACCGCGTTCATAACCCCATGTGGCACGTACTGTTTTGTACGGATGCCCTTCGGGTTGAAGAGCACTGGATCCACTTTTGCAAGAGCAGTAAAGATTGGCTTTGGGTCCCAGCTGCACAAAAATATTGAAGCCTACATGGATGATATAGTGGTCAAAACCAAGGACAGAATGACTTTCATTCAGGGTCTGGAAGAGACCTTTGCAAATCTGCGCAGGATCAACTTGAAGCTGAACCCAGAGAAGTGTGTGTTTGGTGTTCCTTCCGGCAAGCTACTTGGCTTCTTCATGTCCCATCGGGGGATAGAGGCCAACCCCGACAAGATCAAGGCTATCGAGCAGATACAAGCACCCAAGACAATTAAAGACGTGAGGCGTTTGACTGGGTGCGTTGCCGCGCTGAGCAGATTCATTTCCAAGTCCGCCGAACATGCCTTGCCATTCTTCAAAATCTTGAAGAAGGTAGGGCCCATGGAGTGGACCCCAGAGACAGACGCTGTGCTAGACCTACCTCTCCTCTGTTCCCACCTTAGTCGCTCCTAAACCACAAGAGCCGTTGTTGCTATATTTAGCAGCGACCAATCAAGTGATTAGTGCAGCGCTGGTGGCACAGCGGGAGGTAGATGAAGCAGCAACCACCACCGACGTCCCCTCTGGTGAGGAAAGTGAACCTGTCCCGGCAAGGTTAGATGTAGTTCAAGACAAGGAAAAGCAAGGCGGCGGAGACAATTCCAAGATCACGGCAAGGAAGAAGGTGGTGCAGCGCCCAGTGTACTTTGTCAGCTCCCTGCTGTAGGGGGCTAGGTCGAGGTACTCTGGCATGCAAAAGTTGATTTTTGGCCTCATCATGGCCTCAGGGAAACTGCGCCACTACTTCCAAGCCCACGAGATCACGGTTGTCACCCACTTCCCCTTGCAACGCATACTCCGAAACCCCGAGACCACCGGCAGAATCATGGAATGGGCTTTGGAGTTATCCAGCTTTGGTTTGAAGTTTGAAAGCATGTCAACTGTTCAGAGCAGAGCACTGGCCGAGTTCATTGCGGAGTGGACGCCACCCCTGATGAAGAAGTACTGGAGATAGTCATCCCTGGCAAGGAAGCGCCCCAAGAATGGATTATGTATTTCGATGGTGCCTTCTCCCTACAAGGTGCAGGAACTGGCGTGCTTCTCGTTGCTCCCACTGGGGAGCACCTTAAGTACGTCGTTCAAATGGATTTCCCCTAGGAGAAGGCTACCAACAATACTGCAGAGTATGAAGGGCTCCTTGCCGGGCTCAGAATTGCAACAGAACTGGGAATCAAGAAACTGATCATCTGTGGAGACTCACAACTTGTGGTGAGGCAAGTCAACAAGGATTATCAAAGGCCATTGATGGAGGCATACGTCAAGGAAGTGAGGAAGTTGGAGGAGCGCTTTGACAGATTGCAAAAAGAGCACGTGCCACGTGCGGAAAACAGCATCGCTGATCATTTGTCAAAGTGCGCTGCGCAAAAACTCCCTGTGGAACCAGGGACTTTTGTTCTCCATCTGACTCAACCCTCCGTCTCCCTGGCAACAAGGTCTCATTTGCCTCTGTGGCCCATCCCAGAAGCAACGGGCAAGCTGATAGGGTGAACGCTGAAGTGCTGCGAGCTCTCAAGACAAGAACCTTTGATAGACTGCGGAAGTGCAGCAGGCGATGGATCGACGAGCTGCCGGTGGTTCTTTGGTCCCTCCGGACGACATTGAATTGAACTACCGGGCAGACTCCCTTCTCCCTAGTCTATGGGGCAGAAGCAGGTATCCCCACGGAACTCATATTCGGGTCTCCTCGAGTGCTTGCCTACGATGAAGTAGTGCAGGAACAGCACCGGCGTGACGACGCTGTGCTACTTGAGGAGAACTGTCTCCGGGCTGCTACGCGTGCTGCACGCTACCAGCAAGCCTTGCGTCGCTATCACAGCCACAGGGTTCATGCCCGGAGCTTTGAGGAAGGCGACCTTGTCCTTAGGCGTGTTCAGTCCACCAAGGGTGCAAACAAGTTAACGCCGAAGTGGGAAGGCCCTTACCGGGTAGTATGAGTCACCAGACCTGGCGCAGTCCGTCTGGAGACCAGAGATGGCATTCAATTGCAAAGCTCATGGAATATTGAGCATCTCCGTAAGTTCTACCCGTAAGGCGCGGCTGTCGGGCCCTGCCCGGCAGCCACCGTTTTGTACAAGCTTTGCCGAAGTTGCATGTAACCCTTTGTACAAAGCCAGGTGCAGACCCTAAGCAACAGAGAAATAAATGAAGCGCTGGGGGGCCCCCAAAACCTGCATGCATGCATAAGCATATCATGAGCATAGCATGATCATGTAGATGATGTCGCATGTGGCATTGTTTTCATCTACACTAAGTTGCAGGGTTCTTGCCGTGGACTTGATCCCAAAGAGAAGAAATGAAGAAAAGTCTATGTGACGATCCCTGACAGACCAAATAGATAAGTTCCTTCTTATCCATACCTGTTCTGTAATTTGAAAACTTGTGCATATGAAAACCCCGTCACCTTCGAAACATAGGTGCTCCTACCCTTTGACTAGAACGCTGCTTTGATCAGGGTGGTGGCAGTGGCCTTTGGCAGAAAAGGTTCAACGGGGGGCTGGTCCCTTCTTATGGTTTTGTGCCCGGCAGGCCTAGCCCTGCGGCAAACAACTAAGGGCACCAGCAGGATAGCCTGCCAGTGAAACTTGTTTACTTGAATGTATAGAGGCATTCCACCTCTGCATGGATATGATACATGCACAAGTACCCGGCAAGGCTTGTCTTTTTCATTAATATGCTGATAAACAAGTACAGATCTTACAAAACACAAACATGGATAAAGAAGATTACATAATTTAGACTAAATCTTGGCAAGTATTTTAGACTGAAAAAAGATAAGTGCCCCATGATGCCTTTGCTCCATCCCTTTCCTCCTCGAAATTGCAGGGGAAGACGAAGAAGACGGGGGGAAGGCCTGGCAGGGAGGAAGAAACCGGAGGGCAGGTCCAGATGGTGGCACTGCCGAGGCCCAGCCGATGATGATGGTGCTGCCGGCAATCACGCCACGTCAGAGCGGTCGTCCTCGCTCTTGACGTGTCGTGGGTTGCCGCCTCCCTCCTCGTCCCTGTAGCTTGAAGAGGAGCGCCTACCATCGCACGAGCCCCCACCACGGTGACCGGGGCAGGGGCCAAACGCCCCGGGAGATCCCACAGAGAGCATTGTCGTATCCATTGACCCAAAGCTAGAAAGATGCCGTCCCCTGAAGAAGCATGCACGGGCACAAGGAACCCGCCCGTACGCAAGATAAGCAGCACCCAGAAAGAGGAGATCTGCCGTAACCAATGGCGAATCACTTCCGCGGTCTCCCTTCAACATCACGAGCAAAGGGAGGACAGGCCACGTTTGACTACCACGCTTTGTGCCTATTATGGACTTCAGCGTGGTGTCGCCCATGTGCCCCCTTACTATGTTTGGGACCACGGACGGCCCGGTGGCGAGCAGGCCGGGTTAGCTACCCCCGGCGCTGCCGCCGCGCCACCCGCACGCCCACCTAAGGCCTTCTCCACCCACACAGAGCATCGGGCTGCCACTCCAAGCCAGACGCTTTGTGCAGGGACGGGGAGGGGACTCTATCTCGACAAAGGCGCGACCGCGCCCATCTTCCCCTCCCCTCTCCATGACGAAGACACGACGCCAGAAGTCGAGGGATGGGAAGAAGGGGTGCATGGATGAGCACTTCCGCTCCCCCTCACCCCCTCTTTTATAGGCGGGCTGGGGCTGGGGGCTGATCCCTCGGCGGGTAACCGCCGCCCCTCTCCTCCAACCGAAGAAGACCATGCCCCTGTCATGTCACTCTCTCCCACACCACGCGCCTCTGTTACCTACCCCACTCAATGCATGCAGCATACGTGGCCAAGGATAAGGGCGTGGTGGGAAGAGTGAATTGGCAGTTACTCCCTCGTGCGTTAAAGTCATTCACGGACCATTACAGGGATGGCCCCACTACAATTGGTGCTGCGCAACGCGCGGGAAAACCGGAAACGGACTCAAGCACAAATTAATGAAGAAGCAAAGAAGATCTCAAAGGGTGAGCTACCGCAACCTCCCCGCTGTGTACTGGACAGGGCCTACCCGGACGACGCTCGGGAGCGCGTTCAGGCCAGGCCCGGGGGCTCCTGTCGGTGCAACAAACCCCAGGTATGTTGCCCAGACTGTACACAGGCTCAAGAACAAGGCTGCAGCATCCAAGACAAGACCAAGCAGAAGAGATCAGCTCTTTGATGAATCAAAGGGTGGATCAAGAAGATCAAGACCAACCAAAGGAGCAAAATACCACTAAGGAAAAACCTCCCTTGCCGGGCAGGCGAGCCTTGCGGGGACGAGGTTGCCCCGAAGACAAGTCTCAAGATTGCCCCGGCAGGCTTGCCGGGGACGCCGAGGGCGGATTACCCCGCCAAGGCTCCACCGCTCCACCTCACAGCAACGCAAGTCACCCATCGGTGCAGTGTCGAGCCGCCAAGTGACTAAGTGGCTGTTATTTGGTATGTGGCAGGCTATCTCTAAGGAAGAACACCCCCAAATGACACCCGTCCAGGTGACGTGTCACGCAGACAGGCGAAAAGGTGGCCAAACGGCACGGCAGGCTTGCCGGGCTACGCTATGATGTGACACTAAGCGGTGCATTTAATGCGCTCTGCTCTGTCTATAGAGTTAGGTATGATAACACTGTTTGCTATCTAATCAGTATGCAATGACTGATTTGCCATTGTGGTGAACCCTTGATCTCTAAAAGGAGGGCCATGGCAACCTTAGAAAGGATTCGGACCCTTGTACACTCATACGCGCGTAGCTGCTCTTGCCCCGAGGTGACCTTGCCGGGCTAGAGCGCCGTGTCTCCACCACGGTCCTCTCATCAATCCACCAAAGCAGGAGTAGGGTTTTACGCCTCGCGGCCTCCCGAACATGGGTAAAAACTGCCCGTGTGATTGCTGTCGTGCTGCTCTGCGCCCTTCGCTCTTTGTGTAATGCGTCCTTCCCCCCTGCCGAACCACTAGGGGCCGATGGCCCATAGGTGGCCGTGTTTTGCCACGACACTTTTCTAGCCAAAAACTCTGCACTAAGTAGAGATACTACTTGCGCATCCAAAAATCCTTAACCGAAAATATTATTTTGAGAGTCCACCATACCTACCTATGGATTGAGTAAGATCCTTCAAGTAAGTTGTCATCGGTGCAATAAGGCAATAAAAATTGCTTCTAAATGTGTTGGATCATTTAGTGTAAGAGAAAATTGAGCGTTGTACGAACTTGTGATGGCAAAATAATAAAAGCGATAGACTGCATAATAAAGGTTGCCATCATAAGGGGAAATATAACGTGATGTTCTTTTGCATTAAGGGATTTGGCATACAAATAAATAAGCGCATGAAAACCTCTGCTTCCCTCTGCGAAGGGCCTATCTTTTAATTTTATGCATTTACTTTTATGTAAGAGTCAAAGTATTCTTCCCTATTCCTTTTTATTTTCTCTTTTTGCAAGCATCATGTGGTGAGGAAAAATCTAGGCACATATATCCAGTTGTATATGAGTGGGCATGAGTTATTATTGTTGACATCACCCTTGAGTTGAATATGTTGGGAGGCAAACCTATAAGCCCCTATCTTTCTATGTGTCCGGTTGAAACTTTTTGTCCATGGGTATGCTGTGAGTGTTAGCACTCATAAAAGGTTAAATGATGATTGAGTATGTGGACTTGCCAAAAGGCTCTGACATGTGACCCTTCCTGAAAATATGATGAATTGTATTTGCAAAGTTGACTGAGAACATAGTTTGTTGGTTTTCAAGAAGGTTTATGCTTTATACTTCAATGTTGTGATGAATTGTTACTTGTTCATGAGAAGTTATATGATAAAAGTTGTGTGATAAAGCTTTATGTTAAAGTTCTTTGCTGTTATAATTATAAACATGATGCTTCTATGTCCGTATTTTGTTTTTATCGACACCTCTCTCTCTAAGCATGTGGACATGTTTTTCGATTTTGTTTTTTCGATTGAGGACAAGCGAGGTCTAAGCTTGGGGGAGTTCATACGTCCATTTTGCATCATGTTTTTCTACTGTTATTTATAATTTTTTATGCATAATAATGCATTTTGGAGTAATCCTAATGCCTTTTCTCTCATAATATGCAAGGTTTACACAAAGAGGGAGAATACCAGCAGCTGGAATTCTAGACCTAAAAAAGCTATGTCAGAGTTACTTATTCTGCACATCTCCAAATGAGCTGAAAATTTACGGAGAATTATTTTGCAATATATGAAAAATACTGGAGAAAATAACTATCGGAGGAGGCCCACCAAGTGGGCACAACCCACCTGGGCGCGCCCTCCTCAGCACACCTCCGGTGCCCATCTTCTGGTATAAAAGTCATTTTGACCTAGAAAAAAATCAGAGGAGGACTTTCGGGATGAAGCGCCGCCATCTCGAGGCGGAACTTGGGTAGGAGCACTTTTGCCCTCTGGCGGAGCGATTCCACCGGGGGAATTTCCCTCCCGGAGGGGGAAATCATCGTCATCGTCATCACCAACAACCCTCTCATCTTTGGGAGGGCAATCTCCATCAACATCTTCAACAACACCATCTCCTCTCAAACCCTAGTTCATCTCTTGTGTTCAATCTTTGTACCGGAACGTTAGATTGGTACTTGTGGGTGACTATTAGTGTTGATTACATCTTGTAGTTGATTACTATATGGTTTATTTGGTGGAAGATTATATGTTCAGATCCATTATGCTATTTAATACCCCTCTGATCTTGAGCATGATTATCATTTGTGAGTAGTTACTTTTGTTCTTGAGGTCACGGGAGAAGTCATGTTGCAAGTAATCATGTGAACTTGATATGTGTTCTATATTTTGATGATATGTATGTTGTGATTCCCTTAGTGGTGTCATGTGAACATCGACTACATGTCACTTCACCTTATTAGGGCCTAAGGGAATGCATTGTGGAGTAGTTATTAGATGATGGGTTGCTAGAGTGACAGAAGATTGAACCCTAGTTTATGCGCTACTTCGTAAGGGACAGATTTGGATCCAAAAGTTTAATGCTATGGTTAGATTTTATCTTAATACTTTTCTCATAGTTGCGGATGCTTGCGATGGGGTTAATCATAAGTAGGAGGTTTGTTCAAGTAAGAATAGCACCTAGGCACCAATCCACCCACATATCAAATTATCAAAGTAGCGAACACGAATCAAGCCAACATGATGAAAGTGACATGGTGAAATTCCCGTGTACCCTCAAGAACGCTTTGCTTATCATAAGAGACCGTTTTGGCATGTCCTTTGCCACAAAAGGATTGGGCTACCTTGCTGCACTTTATTTACCATTACCGTTACTTGCTCATTACAAATTATCTTGCTACCAAATTACCTGTTACCGACTATTTCAGTGCTTGCAGTTAATACCTTGCTGAAAACCACTTGTCATTTCCTTCTGCTCCTCGTTGGGTTTGACACTCTTACTTATCGAAAGGACTACGATTGATCCCCTATACTTGTGGGTCATCAGAGGACGAACGGCCGATGAGCTTGTGCTAGCCGCGGCCATGGCAGCGACCGAGAGAATGGTCGACGGGGGTCGGCACAACCCTAGCATGAGGAGGGGTGCGCCTTGGCGATGATGGACTCCTTATCATCGATGTCGGCCTGGTGCAGCACAGCACGACGCGCGGCCTCCTTTGTGGCGTAGTCGGCAGCGGCCTTCTTCTCCGCCACCTTTGTCCGTTGGCTCCTCCTTTTGGCCGATTCGGCATCGAGCTTGGTGAGCTCCGTTAGCTTCTTCATAGCCTTCTTCTTCATTGCAGGGTGCACGACCACGACTTCTTCATAGCCTTCTTCTTCGTTGCAGGGCGCACGACCACGGCCGGGTCGCCGGCATTCATTGGGCCGCCGGCCATGGAGGAGGGAAAGTGGAGGGCTGCGCGGGAGGGTTTTGGGCGAAATGGAGTGAAAGTGGGGGGGGGGGGTCCTCGACGGGCGGGCTAGGGGAGGACAAGGGGACGCGTCCCGCCCGTTCGCGCTTTTCCGTTTCGACTCAAGCGCGGCCGAAATTTGGGCCAGGAATGGGTCGAAAGCGATTCAAAAATAGACATTGGTCCATTTGCTCCCGCACGTTGGGTCACGTCTTCTATCCGTTTACCCCCAAATGGACGCGGTCGGACCATTTGGGATCGCACTTTGGAGTTGCCCTTAGGCACCCCTCATATATAGCACAAATCTGGAGTGGACATGGGGAGGCCCAGGCGCGATCGGACGCATCCGTCACGTCAGATCCGGCCCACCTGACCACACACATATTCATCCCCATCTGCTTGTCGGGCCAAACCCTAGACACTCCACTTCACTCCACTTCACCCGCAAGCTTTCGTACGAAGATCTGGCCTTCTACGGCATGACGGGCAGTGGATCTAACTCTAACCACTCTAGATCCGTCGAATGGGGTGTCGTCCCTTGCGGGTTAGAGTAGGCAATGACCGTCCGCATTGCCTTCCTCCACTCCCGGGAGGACTGCCCCCGACTGACAGCGGGATCTGTCCCCCGCTTATCCATTGCGTCAGCGCAACGAACACTTGGATCCGTCGGGGCTTGATCATCGAGGTCCGTTAGCCTCCCCATCTCGGGTCCACCGGAGTTGAGAGGTACAGGGACCGGTGTGCCTGCCGTGGGAAGGAGAGGATGAGGGTGGCCGAGGCCCGCCACGCTACCGACATGGTGGTGGCAGCGCGCACAACCACAGAGGTTGAAGTCATCTGTGCCCGATCCTAAAGAAGCGGCAGTGGAGGAACATGCGCGCCCTCGCGCGAGAGGAAAATTGGGCAGTCTATGCCATGGCCGGACTGCCCCCTAAAGATGAGAAGGAGGACAACGGCGGGTCGGTCAGCTCTGGCAAAGAGCAGATCCGCCTTGATCCATTTTGCGTTTTCATGCGTTACTTCCGCGAGAAAGACGACAAGGGCACCGGGAATGGCAAGGACAGTCGTGGGTGATCTTCTCCATAGCTTATATGTAGGTAGAACATGCCATTTTTTTGTAGTCCGGTGTCATGTCCTGTTGTGGTAGTCGGACGATTTGTGTTGCATCGTTAACGTTATGTTGCATGTGTTTTGTATGGTTTTGAGGTTTGCTAACTAAGGTGTCCGGTTTTGCGAAGGAAAATTTGAGGTATGGCCGGTCACTGCTCGCGGACGCTGTTTGAGGGCCCGAATTTGGTGTCTGCGGTTGTAGATGCTCTACTCAGTAGCGAAGCTTCACATGGCTCGGGAGGGATTCTCAGCCCAAAAAACCTGTAGAAAATACATGCGCATAGATGTTTGGAGAGTAAATAAAAAAACTATCACATTTGGGGATCGGTCCCAGAGAGATACCACTTTTGATTGTCGACCAAAACTACCAGCTTCAAATTAATTTTCATTGAAAACTACCACTTTGGATTGTGACTGATTCAGTTGGTTTAAACGTGTTTATCACATGTGTGGCCTGCAGCCAACCCCACATGTTAGGGCCATGTCAGCAAACCTCGTGATGGTTGTCACCTGACGGTTGTTAGAGCCAGCGCGCGGTCGGACCTGGTCGCACCCGGTCAAAGCGACCTGCCTGGTCTCTTCTTCCCCTACCTCCCTCACTCTCCCATGCTCACCCATTCACTCCTAGCTTCCTCCTCTCCTGTCATCCCCTTCTCCTCGCACGTCGCTGACGCCACGACCCGTGCTATGAAGCCTTCATGTAACGACGACGAAGGGAGCACGAACGACGAAATGAGCGATGTGACTGGCATGCAGATGAGGTATTTCGTAAGTCCTTTCCTCAGTTAGGGTTAGGGTTATGTGATATTTACGATTCCTGCTGCTCTCGATTCAAATTGTGATGTTGCTTTCATGGTTGTAGCAAACTCCTAACACCGTGGTGGGGACAAGTTTCTATTGGTCTGAGCCTAAGTGCATCCTGCACAGGTAGCGGCCCAAGAACTTTGTCGCTTTTGAAGGCACTGACACTGGGATGAGATTCCTAGGGTGTGCTGCTCCGGTAAGGAGAATTAATTCATGCATGTGATTGTTTGTCACTTTTACATTATAGAACTTGGCTTGCATATTCCGATGATTCGCTTCCTCAAAATTCTCGAGGTCTTCATGAGCAAGTAAGTGATGGGGAGCGTTGCATGGAAAACAAAAAAATCCTACGAATCACCCAAGATCTATTCTATGGAGATGGTGTCAACGAGAGGGGAAGGTGTCTATAGACCGAAAGCGTTAACGGTCTAAAGATCGTGGTTGGCGTAGTCGTATTCCTTCACGATCTAAGCACCGCACGAATGGCACCTCTGAGATGCGCACATGTACGGCTCGGTGATGTTTCCTCCTCCTTGATCCAGCAAGCGGGGGTGGAGAGGTAGATGGGAAATAGGCCAACACGACGGCGTGGTGGTGGCAGCGGAACACCGACAGGGCTTCGTCAAGTGCTAAGGAAGGAAGAGGAGGAGATGGGAGAGGCAGGGCGACAGCTAGGTGAAGGGACGGCTGCCCCCCGCGCCTCCCCTCTCTTTATATAGGCTAGGGGGTAGGGGGCGGCCAAAACCCTCTTAGGACCGGCCACAAGGGAGAAATCCCTTTAAATTTAGAGATAAGACCTTATCTCTAGATTTAAACGACATGGGCATTGGGGGCTGGTGTGGCCATCCCCTCGGTCCATGTGGGTCCTTTCCTGGTTGTTGGGCCCCACGGTAGAACCCCCAGAACCTTCCCGGTAGTCTACCAAAAATTCCCGAATATTTTGAAACCCTGAAAAACCACTTCCCATATATAAATCTTTACCTCCGGACCATTCCGGAACTCCTCCCGACGTCCCGGATCCCATCCGGGACTTCGAACAACCTTTGGTCTTGCCAACATTAATGTCCCAATACTACCCTAGCATTACCGAACGTTAAGTGTGTGACCCTACGGGTTCGAGAACATGCAGACATGATAGAGACTCCTCTCCGATCAATAATCAATAGCGGGGCCTGGATGCCCATATTGACTCCCACATATTCAACAAAGATCTTTATAGGTTTGAACTAAGGTGTCGAGGATTCAGTTAATCCCGTATACAATTCCCTTTGTCCGGCGATATGTTACTTGCCCGAGATTCGATCGTCGATATCACCATACCTAGTTCAATCTCGTTACCGGCAAGTCTCTTTACTCGTTCCGTAATACAAGATCCCCGTGACTAAACTCATTAGTCACATGCTTCCAAGCTATTCATGATGTTGTATTACCGAGAGGGCCGAGAGATATCTCTCCATCACAAGGAGTGACAAATCCCAGTCTCCGTCCATGCAACCCAACAACACTTTCCGAGATACTTGTAGAGCACCTTCATGATCACCCAGTTATGAAGTGATGTTTGATAACCCATAAAGTATTCTTCCAGTATTAGGGAGTGGCATGATCTCATGGTCTAAGGAACAGATACTTGACATGAAGAAAACTATAGCAATTAAATTAAGTGACGCGATCAGATGATAAGCTTACGGTTGGGTCTGTCCATCACATCATTCTCCTAATGATGAATGATGTGATCCCGTTATTAAATGACAACTCATGTCTATGGTTAGGAAAACTTTAACCATCTTTAATCAATGAGCTAGTCTAGTAGAGGCTCACTAGGGACACGGTGTCTATTTATGTACGAGGGAGCTGCCTGTGCTACGCTACGGAACCACTTGAAATGGGGTGGAATATCAAGAGTACGGAGCCAAAACCGTCGATGCTAGTCGGATGCTCATGCATTGCTATAAAAAAAATACAAACTTGATATGTCACTAAAGTGCTCCCGACATTACACAACCTTAAGATTTCACCTCATAAGTGAAACTCAGTTGCAGTTACAACATGAATCACACAAGAACTTTCTATCACACCCAAATTAAGCAAAAAAAGTAACACAATCCAAAAGCAGCTCCACAACAAAATCCACAAGACCTGCATGCTAGCCTAAACCCTAAGAGAAAAGAGAATCAAATGATCCTTCAACCGAAAACCGACTTCAATAGTACTCAAGTCAACAACATCATCAAATATTCAAAAGCTATATCATGGGAAAAGGCATGGTCACCCAGACTCCATTCTTCATCTTCTTTTGACCAAGGAGAGGTTGCTCTAGGGAGCTCATTATTCATCATACACAAAAATATCAGCAAGCATTTAATTCACGTGCGGCTGGATAGATTAACTTTACCTTCATGAATTCAACCAAATTTCCAATTACATTTGTCTTTGTTCACGTGCATCTGTGATATTTGGGTCAAAGTCTACTAAAGCCCGTGCATCTGTGATATTTTGGTCAAAGTCTACTAAAGTCCGTAGTATGCAAACCATGATCTAGTTAATTAATAACAGAACATCAATATATTAGCAACATTTGTTTTTGCAATATTATTATGTGAAATACGACAACACATTCACTTATAGACTAACCTTTGCGTTTTGCACTTAACACTGTTGCCACCACAATAGCACGCTCCTCGGCAAGTTTTTCCCATGCACTTATATTATTAGTCACTAACTTGTCCCATACAACTAACTTGACTATATTATAGCTACAAAATCAATTAATTTGAGAAGAGAAATGTGAGAGATTTGAATTAAGTAGATAATAAAATTTGAAATCCACAATACGTACATACGTGCCTTCTACCAGATAAGCAGAACAATATTTCTCACCGGGATCCTTCGGTTGTAGAAACTTTCCTTATGTCCAATAGAACTTACAAATAAAACCATGCCAATGATATCTAACATTTTAGCGGATAAGCTATTAGTAGATAATATGTGACCAAAGAACATTTAGAATATATGAAAGAAAACTAAAGCACTTACCAACATCTGTGTCATATCAAAGGTGAACTCCCAAACTTTGTCAAAAGGCATAAATGGCTGGAACAATGTGACCAACTACTCATTCACATTTCTGATCTCATTAGCTACCGTCTCTGAGGTGAAACGAAACACAAAGTGATTATCTGCAAACATATAGTCTGCATTTCTCATAACTGGTTCTGCGAGACTGCGACCATCTTCCATACATAATATAATCATCACTCTACAAGTGAATGGTATACCCATAGCAGCCATTTTTTCTTCCTAATGACAATTAAGTAGATAGAAAGTGACAATCCAACATTTATTAAAAAATATTTTTTGTTGCCGCAGAAATTATTTTTGCACGTAAGTATTACCTTTTCGTCCAATAACACCATGTTGAGCTTCTTTCCTCCCATACCGAATCTCTCCACGTGAAATTTGTGGGACACTCAGACACACTCACACACATACTACACCTAGTGTAACTGTGTAAGGATGCACATCCTCAAATGTTGGAATGGGTTGCACTTCCACTCTGTTACACTTCAGTGACCTCATCTTGTCCTGAAAGAAAAACTGAACATAACTTACAGAAGATATGTTATGATGCCACCACCTATATTATATGATAGCCACCGAAAAATATAAATAAATATAATCAGTTCAATGCACGAATTCATAATTTGAAGAAATTTAGGATATACGTATTCACTATTTACATTTGCACTGACTATTTCTAGTCGCACTATTATATAACCACAGACTCAAGTCTCCGTACTTGGGAACGGTGTAAGGAGATAAGAGCAGGGCTACGACTGAACTTGGCACCCAAAAGAACATTTAAACCTGCACCAATAAGTAAAATAAAAAACATGAAAAAAAATCCATTCGCTTATGAGCAGGTTCTGCATATTTTATAGCAATATGATAATTTTTCTCTTGTTGGTAGCAAAATGATCAAAATTCCCAAGAAAATAAAATGTACTGAACATATATAAGCTAGACGTGAGAGTACAATCTGCATAAGACAAAAATTGCAAAGCACCTAAGACTATAATCTGCCACACAAAAAATTGACATCATGTTAAACCAACAGAAAATATAGGCAGCTTATTCTTCTCATCCAGCTAGGACAAAACACGTTCAGAGAGGTGCAAATTGCTTACAGTAAGCACTAAGAAGTACAAATTGCTCATGTGCAGAGAGATGCAACAATGGGGAGATGAATCATACTTTCCAGAACACACCAAAAACAGAGAAAGTTTCAATTCTTTGACGCCTAAAGCAAGCTGAAAGACATGAACGTCCAGGAAGTTAAAACATCATGCAAGAAATTTAGAATCCTATATTCCAGTCTCGTGCATACATTCAATTACAACAATAAATTACAGTTCATTAAACTATAAACTAACAGACCCAGGTCTCAATCAGGAGCCATGGTGTGTACCTCTTGGATACGCCAGAAAGTGTGAATAGAACTGAAGAGCCGACGATGCGCTCGAATGGAAGCGAATCAGAGGTAGCACTGAGCGGGATGGATGGTCCACATATTGGTTGACGTGGCGGCGCTGCACTCGTGAGGTCGGCGACAGCGGGCAGGCGTGCCATCAAGGTGTGCGGCCTCCAACAGTCCCGACGATGGCGAGCAAGAACGGAGGCAGGGGTTGCGTCGTCCGCATACCCTCGACGGGGATCGAGCGGCACCGGTAGCGGGAATGGCTGGGCGTCGGAAACAGAGCGTGGAGGAAAGAAAGATAGAGCAATGGGGGAAATGAATGAGCAGCAAGGACTCGGGCGGCGTACATAGCGATTTGAAATTTGAACTGAGATTGGCTGTTGTATGGGGGAGAGGAATTGGAGATTGGCGGCGGCGAGACGCAGCATTGGTGGAAGCCACGAACAGGCGGTAGGAGGCAAGAAGGATCTCGATAGGAAGGGGACTAGAGGCTGGGGCGCCATATGGTGGCGCCTCCTGAGGCGGGCTTGTGCGCATTTATCTCGTCTCCGGCACATATCTCCTGCCATGTTTAATTCTTAGTCTCGCTCATGTACATTAATATGGACGTATGCTGTAACATTAGGATATCTTGATCTCTTGGATGTAGCCATATAAGATATTCATTACAGCCAATTCTTGATGGATCAATACAAAAATATCAGCAAGCATTTAATTCACGTGCGGCTGGATAGATTAACTTTACCTTCATGAATTCAACCAAATTTCCAATTACATTTGTCTTTGTTCACGTGCATCTGTGATATTTGGGTCAAAGTCTACTAAAGCCCGTGCATCTGTGATATTTTGGTCAAAGTCTACTAAAGTCCGTAGTATGCAAACCATGATCTAGTTAATTAATAACAGAACATCAATATATTAGCAACATTTGTTTTTGCAATATTATTATGTGAAATACGACAACACATTCACTTATAGACTAACCTTTGCGTTTTGCACTTAACACTGTTGCCACCACAATAGCACGCTCCTCGGCAAGTTTTTCCCATGCACTTATATTATTAGTCACTAACTTGTCCCATACAACTAACTTGACTATATTATAGCTACAAAATCAATTAATTTGAGAAGAGAAATGTGAGAGATTTGAATTAAGTAGATAATAAAATTTGAAATCCACAATACGTACATACGTGCCTTCTACCAGATAAGCAGAACAATATTTCTCACCGGGATCCTTCGGTTGTAGAAACTTTCCTTATGTCCAATAGAACTTACAAATAAAACCATGCCAATGATATCTAACATTTTAGCGGATAAGCTATTAGTAGATAATATGTGACCAAAGAACATTTAGAATATATGAAAGAAAACTAAAGCACTTACCAACATCTGTGTCATATCAAAGGTGAACTCCCAAACTTTGTCAAAAGGCATAAATGGCTGGAACAATGTGACCAACTACTCATTCACATTTCTGATCTCATTAGCTACCGTCTCTGAGGTGAAACGAAACACAAAGTGATTATCTGCAAACATATAGTCTGCATTTCTCATAACTGGTTCTGCGAGACTGCGACCATCTTCCATACATAATATAATCATCACTCTACAAGTGAATGGTATACCCATAGCAGCCATTTTTTCTTCCTAATGACAATTAAGTAGATAGAAAGTGACAATCCAACATTTATTAAAAAATATTTTTTGTTGCCGCAGAAATTATTTTTGCACGTAAGTATTACCTTTTCGTCCAATAACACCATGTTGAGCTTCTTTCCTCCCATACCGAATCTCTCCACGTGAAATTTGTGGGACACTCAGACACACTCACACACATACTACACCTAGTGTAACTGTGTAAGGATGCACATCCTCAAATGTTGGAATGGGTTGCACTTCCACTCTGTTACACTTCAGTGACCTCATCTTGTCCTGAAAGAAAAACTGAACATAACTTACAGAAGATATGTTATGATGCCACCACCTATATTATATGATAGCCACCGAAAAATATAAATAAATATAATCAGTTCAATGCACGAATTCATAATTTGAAGAAATTTAGGATATACGTATTCACTATTTACATTTGCACTGACTATTTCTAGTCGCACTATTATATAACCACAGACTCAAGTCTCCGTACTTGGGAACGGTGTAAGGAGATAAGAGCAGGGCTACGACTGAACTTGGCACCCAAAAGAACATTTAAACCTGCACCAATAAGTAAAATAAAAAACATGAAAAAAAATCCATTCGCTTATGAGCAGGTTCTGCATATTTTATAGCAATATGATAATTTTTCTCTTGTTGGTAGCAAAATGATCAAAATTCCCAAGAAAATAAAATGTACTGAACATATATAAGCTAGACGTGAGAGTACAATCTGCATAAGACAAAAATTGCAAAGCACCTAAGACTATAATCTGCCACACAAAAAATTGACATCATGTTAAACCAACAGAAAATATAGGCAGCTTATTCTTCTCATCCAGCTAGGACAAAACACGTTCAGAGAGGTGCAAATTGCTTACAGTAAGCACTAAGAAGTACAAATTGCTCATGTGCAGAGAGATGCAACAATGGGGAGATGAATCATACTTTCCAGAACACACCAAAAACAGAGAAAGTTTCAATTCTTTGACGCCTAAAGCAAGCTGAAAGACATGAACGTCCAGGAAGTTAAAACATCATGCAAGAAATTTAGAATCCTATATTCCAGTCTCGTGCATACATTCAATTACAACAATAAATTACAGTTCATTAAACTATAAACTAACAGACCCAGGTCTCAATCAGGAGCCATGGTGTGTACCTCTTGGATACGCCAGAAAGTGTGAATAGAACTGAAGAGCCGACGATGCGCTCGAATGGAAGCGAATCAGAGGTAGCACTGAGCGGGATGGATGGTCCACATATTGGTTGACGTGGCGGCGCTGCACTCGTGAGGTCGGCGACAGCGGGCAGGCGTGCCATCAAGGTGTGCGGCCTCCAACAGTCCCGACGATGGCGAGCAAGAACGGAGGCAGGGGTTGCGTCGTCCGCATACCCTCGACGGGGATCGAGCGGCACCGGTAGCGGGAATGGCTGGGCGTCGGAAACAGAGCGTGGAGGAAAGAAAGATAGAGCAATGGGGGAAATGAATGAGCAGCAAGGACTCGGGCGGCGTACATAGCGATTTGAAATTTGAACTGAGATTGGCTGTTGTATGGGGGAGAGGAATTGGAGATTGGCGGCGGCGAGACGCAGCATTGGTGGAAGCCACGAACAGGCGGTAGGAGGCAAGAAGGATCTCGATAGGAAGGGGACTAGAGGCTGGGGCGCCATATGGTGGCGCCTCCTGAGGCGGGCTTGTGCGCATTTATCTCGTCTCCGGCACATATCTCCTGCCATGTTTAATTCTTAGTCTCGCTCATGTACATTAATATGGACGTATGCTGTAACATTAGGATATCTTGATCTCTTGGATGTAGCCATATAAGATATTCATTACAGCCAATTCTTGATGGATCAATAAGAAACTGTGAATAAGCTTACAATAGAAACCTGAGTATACCCGGCTGCTGCGTGCGGTAGACCCTGAGGGGGGGGGGGGGGGGGGGGGGGGGGGGGTGGGGAGCGGGTTGAAGACCTAGGAGCGAGCCATCTGTTGGTTCCTGGATTGAGTTGCTACTGCTTCCTTCCGTCATCCTCATCCATCTCTACGTCTCCTCACTCCACACCACCTTGTCGGTGACCTTTTTAGAGAGATTTACAGGAATTGAGATGGAATCCAGTTAACCTAATATGTTCGGCGAAACAAATTGTCAGTGACATTTTTAGAAAAGAGATGTACATCAAAGTAAGCAGGCCTTCTAGCAAAAACATCGTACAGGAGACATGATGATCACAGGATTGGGAGTTTTATGCGAGAACGAAACCTGGCAATCTATATCAAAAAGATATCTTAACTGGAAAATTAAGCAACAAGAAGATCACACTTAGCTCTAGCTCGAAATGTATCCGTTAGGAAGCCCCACGCTCCCCTCGGCCCCGTCCTCGGGCGCGGCCGCCTCGCCGGCGCCCTGTCCACCCCAGGCCGCCCCGCTGCCTCCCCCTCCATTCCGGCCGGTCCGTCTCGCCCCTGGGGCCCCGTGGTTCTTCTCCGTGGAGCAGCGGCTGCGTCTGCGGTCTTCTGCGCTGGTCTCGGCTCCGGATCTGAGCCAGGCTCCCCGACCTGCGTCCTCTGCTACCGCCGCGTCGGATCCGGTCGGGTGGCCGTTCTGCGTCCTCCTCCGCTATGGGGCTGCCGCGCCTGTCGGGGATCCGGGCGAGATGGTGCCGGATTCGCTGCCCCTCCCGGGCCTGGATGGCGCTCTGGCTCTGCATGATTATGGTGGGGGGGGGGGGGGTGGGGAGCGGGTTGAGAGACTAGAGAGCGAGCCACTGTTGGTTCCTGGATTGAGTTGCTACTGCTTCCTTCCGTCATCTAATCCTGATATTCTCCGTCGGGTGCTATGACCTGCTCAAGCAAAAATCCCGCAATTTCCTCTTCAAGTGCTCGTGTGCGGTCCTTTGGTAGTTGCTTATCCCGCATCTCCATAGTCTTTAAAGAAGGAGATCAATATGAATATATTAGTTGTGTGTACATATATTAGATCATGATATATAAAAATAGTGAATAGTGTTCTGGCAAATGTACCCAAAGTTGTCTTGCAGATGTGCTCCTTTCGGACGTCATAATGCGAATGTTCTCGCAAACGTAGTATGCACATAAATTATTCCCCTTTTCCTGCTTCATGCACTTTATGAGAATAGAATTCAATCAGATACATAATGGTATTGAAACTAGAATTAAAGAGATTCACGGACATAGCTAGTACTACTTAATTACCTTGGATCGCACCAATTTCAGCTTTGGTGCCCATGCACCGACCATCTTTTCGGTGAACTTTGTCCAAACCCTGCCCGGCAAAGAAAATGAATAAAGGAGTTATTAATTAATTACTTGATATCATGAAACGAACTAAAGAGGCCGATATAGTGTGATAATGATTGAAATTACCTGTTGAGCATCAAATACAGGCTATAGTATTCTTGAGGGTCTTTACCTAGTGAGTCCAGTACTTCCACTTTCACGCGTCAACTCTAATGATTAGCAGGATCCAGTGAAAACTGTGCACACGTTTGTATAAGCAGGCATGCATAACTCATCAACTACACTTACCATCGAGTAAGCAAAATAGAATTTGTAGTACAAGATAGTAACACTCACCTGGAGTTGTAAGGAAATACTATTTCTGGTTTGGCATTTAGTTGCTTCAAAAACATTAGCAAGTTGACCTCTGTGTCATCTGGGTACTTTTTTAACACATCATCATAAACGGAATTTGGGTCATTGAACCCAATGCCATAAACTCCATCTTGGTTCATTTCAAAAATCTTCATTCTACATAATACCACACGAAAGAATATAGTGAGAATAATTATAGGCAATGAATGAGCTGAGCTAGAGACGTAAATTACAGAAAGAAATCACTTACTGACAATAGCAACTAACGATAGATTTGTCGAGTGCGTCTTGATTGAATAACTGAAAAATTTCTTCCCACTCAATCCACAAATCTTTTGCATTGAAGTAATGCTCTGGCTTGACTTTCACCATGAGGCTCTCTCGCCAGTTCTTTATTTCTCTCATGTACCAGTCATGCAATCTATCAATTTGCGTTGATAGAAGCGGTACCACCTCAGGCATGACCAGAAGATTCCCGGGGATATATTTCCATGCTAGATCCTCCGGAGCCATCATGGGGATTTCCTCCATGTCTAGGAGTTGTTCAACAGTGATACCCAACTCTCTAGCCGCCTGTCTATCGGCGTTGGTTATTACCAGCTTATCTGTACTCACCTTGAGCGGGGGGATTGATAGCACTGCCTGTTCTCTGAACTGGGGAACTATTTTCCCGCTTTTATTACTACATGTAAGGCTCAAATCCTATCTTTTTGTGCATGATATGACTTGAGGATAGAGCATTCATAGTCTGATCGATTTCTCTACACAGACGGTTTAGCCTGATCCAGAAAGTGTTGTAAGACTTTCTCAGGTATTTTCTCATTTGGCGGCGGGGCGGTTCCGGTCCAAAATGGGGCTTCACTTCGGCAGCCACTTGGGCATTGTTTTCCTCGATAGTCATCTCGTAAGCCAACTTCTTTTTGGCAGGATGCTCGGGTTTCTTCTTTGGTCCTCCCTTCCGCTTGGGAGTCCACTAATGCTGCAGAGATCGATCTTGCGGACTTGGAATAGGAGTCGGCTGACGCGGTGGCCTTGGAGGAGTAGTCGGCTGACGCGGCGGACTTGGAGGTGGAGGAGGCTGACTGGCGGACTTGGAGGAGGAGTCGGTGCCCTTGGCGTCGAGTTTGGAAAGACGATGCAATCCTTTATCCATACAATGATACCACGTATGGCTTCTCCCAGTGTGTGCTCCTCTTGACCTCCAGGAAAGTCAAGCTCTAGTGAGTCATGTCCCAACATCACTTCATCCACCCCGACACGAGCATAGCCAGCTGGAATCGGATTGCCATGGAAGGTTCCTTCAGGGGGATTTGGTAAAGCATAGCCGACTGCCACCTTCATGGATATGTTCTTCAGTTTCATGTGTAGCTCACAAGTTGTCGTCTCTGTGATATCATCCACGGGGTATATAGCCAGCAGTGCATCATCGGCTGGGACCCCCGTGGAAGCCATGCTGCTTTTCGGCATAGATGGGACGGTGCTATCCAATACTGGATCTGCTTGCTGCTGCCGCTGAGACGCCCTTTCCAGGATAAGTGTGTCGATCTACTCCTGCTGCCGTATGAAAGCGCGTTCCAACTCCGCGTGCTTTGATTCTACCTGTTGAAGCCGGTCTGCATCCTTCTTCTTCTTGTCTTCCTCCTGCTTCTTCTTTCTCGCACGACTTCTGTAAGTGGCGTTCCACTCCGCAAACCCCTCAACCATGGAACAACGCCTTTGCCTCGTGTTCGTCCCGGGTGATCAGGATTCTTGAGGGCTCGTGTAATCTCGTCGCTCTCTCTCTCGGGCTGGAACGCCCCCGTTCGAGCCTCTTCTATTGCAACAAGTAAAGCTTCCGAGACTTCTTTAAGACTTGCCTGATCCATAATCTCCCTTGTCTTTGGGTCCAACTTTCCCCCATGCGCATAAAACCAAGTCCTGCACATGTCGGTCCAACCCACTGTTTTTTGGAGTGACCCCTGAAGCAATCATCTTTTCCTCAGATTCATCCCACTTAGGCCGGCCAGTCTTATAGCCACTTGGCCCCAGTATGTGACGCCCCCGGCTCAATCGTGCACTAATCATACACGCAAATGCACACGATCAAGCCTAAGGACTCACGGGAAGATATCACAACACAACTCTAAAACATAAATAAAGTCATACAAGCTTTATATTACAAGCCAAGAGCCTCGAGGGCTCGAATACAAAAGCTCGCATACAAGCGTCAGCGGAAGCATCAGATATCTGAGTACAGATATTAAAAAAGAAACAGAAAGGCCTTTAGAAAGGCGGGGCAAAGTAAAACACTACGATCGAAAGGCGCAGGCCTCCTGCCTGGGACCCTCCGAACCTACTCCTGGTCGACGGCAAGCTCGTAGTAGTATCCATCCTCTGGGTAGTAGCAGTAGTCGATCGACGGGGCATCTGTCTCAGGGGGCTCCGTCATCTGGTCACGGCAAACTGATATGGGGAGAAAAGGAAATCAAAGCAACCGTGAGTACTCAGAAGTACTCAGCAAGCAAGGATCTACACTACATATGCAACATTTTCAAAGAGAGGCTGTATATGTGGACTGGGCTACAGAAATGCCAGAATAGAGAGAAGGCCTAGTCCTATCGAAGACTAGCATCTTCAGCGGTCTTGCAGCAGTAGAAGAGAGTAGAACAGTTCAATATAATGTAGCAGTATCATTAAGTCTCAACCTCACCCAGAGATCCTTTCTCGACTCCCTGCGAGAAAGCAATCCCAGAGCCATACAGTCATCAACCTCGTCCTGAGATCCCTTCTCGACTCCCTGCGAGAAGCAATCCCAGAGCCATAGTATCCAAGTATCCAGTTCTAAAATTGTATCAATCAGGATACAACTCCGAGTGTCCTTTACCGTAGGACCGGCTATCGATAGAAGTTTTCTTCCCTGCAGGGGTGCACCAACTTACCCAACACGCTCGATTAACTCCGGCCGGACACACTTTCCTGGGTCATGCCCGGCCTCGGCCAAACGACACATCGCAACCCTACCTACAGCTCAGCAGAGAGGTCCCCGCCGGTCTACATCCTAAGCGCAAGGGCCTCACCCTCCGGGTCGTTGCGCACAGGGTGGATACCAGCATCGCCTCGGGTGGCCGACACGATCCGACCGTGCCGCCATGCTGAACTGGACGTCTGACAGAGCTTTTGGCTGATGCATACGATGCAGAACGCCCATACTATGCCCACGTGATGGTTAGTGCTATCAGGCCAAAGGCCTGCTCGGATCAAATATCCAAATCGTTAGTACCGTGGGCTTGCGGTAACAAGCAGAGACTCACGAAAGATGTGACCCCATCGCCCCATCTCGAGGACTTGCGGCAAGGGCTAAGAATGCCCGGCCGCGCCTCGTATTCATCACTCGGGCACCACACTGGCATCCGTCTTCAAAACACTCGCCTCTCAGGCGCACGCAGGTACCCCTCAGGGTCGACCCGCCAATCCAAGTAACAGTGTAATGTCAAAGTATCCGTGTGTCCATAACATCAGGGGAATCCAGGGTATCACCCTCGTTGGATTCCTACTCGATGTATCCGTCATGGTGAACTCGGAGGAATCACCCTCGATGGGTTCACACTTGATGTGTTGCACGACAGCGTCGTTACCGGAAGTGGTGAAGGAGGAATCACCCTCGATGACCACGACTGAATAGCTACTCTACAGAGTTAACATCAGAAGTGCTACACGAGGTATCACCATCGGCACTCGGTGGTAACGCTGCAGTGTCGTTACAACTAAGGGGGTGAGGTGCGGTGCCAGGGCCTGGTCTTCAATCCCGTTGATCGGGTCTTCGGATTATCCAGTGGGGCAGTCAGGATAAGTGGGGTCACTGATAGGTCTCTACCCAGCCTATACTAAGCAGTTTAGGTTATGCAGGTAATTACCAACAAGAGGTTACAATGAACAGGCTATGCATCAGAATAGGTAAAGCAGTAGCAGCAGCAATTCTAATGCAAGCATGAGAAATAGAATGGGCAATATCGGGATGATCAAAGGGGGGGCTTGCCTGGTTGCTCGGCAGCAAGGGCAAGGTCGTCAATGGTGTCTTCGGTCTCCGGAGCTGTGTCGGTCTTGTGCACGACGTCGGGGTCTAGCGAGAGAGAAGAGGGGGAGGAAACAATAAATACAGAGCAAACAAGTGCAGCACAAAGCATAACATGGTAATACGCGGTGACAGAGGTGATCTAACGCAGTGCCGAGTTATACTGGCGAAGGTGGAATTCATCCGGGAATATTTTCCCGGTTTCGGACATTTGTCAGACAGATGACCGGAGAGGAACGGTTGCATGTTCGGGTAGTTAGGGACGTGTGACAGATGAATGGACCGCGTATTTGCATTCGTCTCGTCGTTCTGAGCAACTTTCATGTACAAAGTTTTTTGATCTGAGCTACGGATTATTTTATATGATTTTCTAAAGCTTTTATTAATTTCTGGAATTTAATTATTTATTTAAATCAAACATTATCCAGAATAGTGTTTGCTGACGTCAGCATGATGTCAGGACCAGTGGGTCCCACCTGTCATACTCTGTTAGGTTTAATTAGGGTTTAGCTAATTAATTACTGTTTAATTAAACTAACTTGTTAATTAGAATAATTAAGCAGGATTAATTAAATTAATTTGTTCACTAATTAATTAATTAATCAACTAATTATTAATTTTATTAATTACATTTTTATTTTCTTTTATTATTATTTATTTATTTTTACAGGGGCTGGACCCCGTTCGTCAGTGGCACAGCCGGACATGTCCGGGCTGTGCCCGTTCGTTGCGCCGGACTTGTCCGGCGTCCCAGATGCATGCGTGCGCGCGCGGGCACAGGCGACGGTGAGCGGTCGAGGCGAGGCCAGGGGAAGGGCGTGGCCAGGCGGGGCACGGTCTGGGAGGCGAGGCGGCGCCGGAGGCGACGGAGGCGAGCACGTGCGGGTGCGGTGGCGCGAGCGGCGGCGGCAACAGGCGGGGCCCGAGGCAAGCTAGCGAGGCGGGATCGCGGGGCGCGGCCGCGAGCTGCGAGGCGCGAGCGGGGGCGGCGCGGTCGTGCGCCGTGCGCGTCCGGAGCGCGGACACGGCGGGGTGAGCGCGGCCAGTGACCGCGGGGGGGGGGGAAGAGAGAGGATGGCGGCTCACGGGCGTCGTGGGAAGAGGGCGGCGAGGCATGGGGAGGTCCGACGAGGGAGAGGCGGTGGGGCGACGCCGGCGAGGTGGCAGCGACATCGGGCGTCGAGGGCGTCGGGGTCGGGCGGCGCGTCCAGGTCAGGGGAGGAAGGGAGCGAGAGGGAGAGAGGGGCGTGGGATCGAGGTGAGTGGGGGTTGGGCTCTAGGGTTCCAGAGAGGGGCAGGATATAGCGGGGGTGGCCGGCTGGGCCGGCCTGGTGGGCCGCTTGGCCTGCTGGGTCGAGGCCGAGTTAGGCCGGGGGCTTTCTTTTTTTATTTCGCTGTTCTGTTTTCTTTTGTCTTTTCTTTTTATTTATTCATACGTCTCTGTTTAGTAAATAGTTAGGCCTCGAAATGGTTTTTGTAAAACATAGCAATTGTTCCAATAATTACTAGGCATCCCCTACTACTACCAAAAATTGGTTTGGAGTCAATTGGAACTCACACAATTTTTATAATAATTAAAATGCATTAATCCTAGTTGTTTTGGTAATGTTTGAGCCACCTAATTATTTATTTATTATTGATTACAATTTTACATTAGCCTCTGCAATATTTGTTATTTATCGAACATTTTAGTTTCTATGTTGGACAACTTTTATTTTCACTTTAGTATTAATTTGAATTTTGAGTTAGGAGCTGAATGCAATATGATGCAAATGATGATTAGGCACTGATAATCATGATGACATGGCATAATCAAAAGGGTGATCACTATAGTTAACCACTAGGGGTGTTACAAATCTCCTCTACTAACAAGAATTCTCGTCCCGAGAATTAAGAGGTAGAAGGAAAAAGTTCGGGGTATTCCGCACGAAGATTATCCTCGCGTTCCCAAGTGGCTTCATCTTCAGTATGATTTGACCACTGCACTTTGATGAACTTGGTAACCTTCTGACGGGTTCGACATTCAGCTTCATCGAGAATGTGGATCGGATGCTCCTTATAAGAAAGATCATCATGCAATTCGAGCATTTCGTGATCCACAGCTCGGTGCGGAGATTCCTTGAAGCATTTACGAAGTTGCGACACATGGAAGACGTCGTGGATATGAGAGAACTGCGGCGGCAACTCCAATTTATACGCCACCTGACCACGTCTTGCAACAATGCGGAAAGGACCAATGTAGCGCGGAGCTAACTTGCCCTTGATTCCAAAACGGCGAGTGCCCTTCATAGGAGTGACACGAAGATAAGCTTGATCACCAGGTTGATAAGTCAAACCCCATCTTTTGCGATCATAGTTGCTCTTCTGGCGGTCCTGAGCCGTCTTGAGATTTTATCGGACAATACGAACTTGTTCTTCCGCGTGTTGAATAATATCCGGACCCACGAGCGGTTGTTCCCTAGTTTCTGACCAATTTAGAGGGGTTCGACACTTACGTCCATATAGAACTTCGAAGGGGGCCATTTTCAAGCTGGCTTGATAGCTGTTGTTGTAAGAGAATTCGGCATATCGAAGAGATTCTTCCCACTTCTTACCAAATGATATAACACAAGCTCGTAGCATGTCTTCAAGCACTTGATTGACTCGTTCGACTTGGCCTTGGGATTGGGGGTGATAAGCTGAACTCCAGGTAATATGAGTTCCCATAGCTGTTTGGAAACTTTCCCAGAACTTTGAGGTGAAAAGACCGCCACGGTCCGAACTGATCTCCTTCAGAATACCGTGGAGTGATACAATTCTGGAGATATACAACTCTTCTAACTGACTAGCAGTGATAGTCTCTTTGACAGGCAGAAAATGTGCAACTTTAGAAAGTTGGTCGACGACGACAAGAATAGCATCATGACCCTTCTGTGACCTGGGAAGTCCTGTAATGAAATCCATCTGAACCTTATCCCATTTCCATAGAGGAATAGGAAGTGGTTGCAGAATTCCAGCTGGTTTCTGATGTTCTGCTTTAACGCGACGGCAAACATCACATTCAGCAACATATCGAGCAATATCCTGCTTCATTCTAGACCACTAGTACCTTTGACGGAGATCACGATACATCTTGGTGCTACCCGGATGAATAGATAGTGGGGTATCGTGTGCCTCCTTCATGACTTTGTCAGTCATGAGTTCGAAGCGAGGTACCACAATGCGGTTTCTGAAATACAAGGTTCCATCTTCAGACAGCGAGAAATCCCTGTACTTTTCAAGGTGAAGATTTTTCTTCATGAGATCAATTTCAGCATCCTTAGCTTGCGCATCCTTAACAGCTTTCTCAAGATCTGGTTGTATCACAAGGTTATTAAGAGAACCCTATGGGACAATACGGAGATTCAGCTTGCGCAGTTCTTCAAAAAGACGAGGCTGAGCTCGCCTAACCATGAAGTTGTCGCAATAGGACTTGCGGCTTAAGGCATCAGCCATCACGTTAGCCTTGCCAGGGGTATAGGATATACCCAAATCATAGTCCGCAATGGCCTCCATCCATCTTTGCTGACGGAGGTTTAGAGATGGTTGAGTAAACAAGTACTTCAGACTTTTATGATCCGTGTAGATCTCGCAACGATTACCGAGAAGGTAATGTCACCACAACTGCAATTCATAGATCACAGCAGCTAGTTCTAGATCATGTACCGGATAATTCCCTTCATGTGGGCGCAACTGACGAGAGCCATAAGCAATCACTTTACGCTCTTGCATTAGGACACAGCCTAATCCTTCTCGAGATGCATCACAATAAATCACAAAATCTTTGCGAGAATCTGGAGGAGCAAGTACTGGGGCAGATGTCAGCTTGTCTTTGAGTGCTTGAAAACTTTCCTGACATTTTTCTGTCCATTCAAATTTAACGCCCTTGTGAAGCAGATCAGTCAGGGGCTTAGCAATCCTGGAAAAGTTCTCGACAAATCGACGGCAATAGCTTGCAAGGCCAAGAAAACTTCTCACTGGCCTGACGTTCTTCGGAGGAGTCCAGTTCAGAATAGCCTGAACTCGTTCTGGGTTAACGGCAATTCCATCCTTGGAAATCACATGACCAAGATACGTTACTTCAAAAAGCCAGAATTCACATTTGGAGTATATGGCATACAACTGGTGTTCTCGGAGCCTTTCCAGTACAAGACGGAGGTGTTCGGCATGTTCTTCCTTATTCTTCGAATATACCAGAATATCATCTAGATAAACCACGACGAACTTGTCGAGGTAATCCATGAAGATATAATTCATCAGACGGGAGAATGTGGCTGGAGCATTTGTTAAGCCAAATGACATGACAGTGTACTCGTAGGAGCCATAACGAGTAACAAATGCAGTCTTGGGAATATCCTCTTCACGAACACGGATCTGATGATAACCCAACCTCAAATCAAGTTTAGAGAATACCGATGATCCAGCAAGTTGATCATACAAATCATTGATCCGAGGAAGCGGATATTTGTTCTGGATGGTGGCTTGGTTAATGGGCCGATAATCCTGAACCAATCGGTTAGTTCCATCCTTCTTCTTAACGAAGTGTGAAGATGCTCCCCAAGCGGAGGAACTCAGGCGGATGAAACCTTTCTTAAGTGACGTGTCGATTTCCTCCTTAAGCTCGAGAAGATGATGCGGAGGCATCTTATAAGGACGGTTCGCAATAGGAGTTGTGCCTGGTTTCAAGTCGATGACAAACTCGACAGCTCTAGCAGGGGGTATTCCAGGAAGTTCTTCTGGAAAGACATCTTGAAATTCATGAACAACTGGAATGTTCTCAATGCCTTCAAGAGGTGAAGTGTTCAATGCATTCAGAACATATATTTGAGTTTCGGCGTCCTGCACTATACGAGCTGAGTATCTGACAGTCTGACCAGAAGGGTGTGTGAGGCGGACTGTTTCAGTGGCACAGTCAATCAAAGCTTTATGGGGCTTCAACCAGTCCATACCCAGAATAATGTCTATGTTGGAGGTCTTCAGAGCAATGAGAGAAACGGGGAACATCAATCCTCCGATCACAATGTGGTTACCGTGGCTTACCATGGTGGTTTGCCAATTAGCCCCAGGTGAATGGATTACTAATGGGATGGACATCTCCTCGAAAAGTATATCATGGCTTCGCGCAAAACTTTCGGACATGAAGGAGTGCGATGCTCCAGAATCAAAGAGGACTGAAGCTGGGATTGAATTCACTAGAAGGGTGCCCATCACAATTTTGGGGTCCTGCCGAGCTTCTTCAATGTTGACTTGGTTGACATGAACAAGTTGACTAGCAGGTAGTCTGGTTTCAACATTCCTAGAAGGATGTTTTCGACGACTCTTCTTGCAACCAGCAGAAGGTCGTGATGCGTGTTGAGGCTGACTCTGATCTCAGTTGTTAGTACGGTGCCCTGGCTGTCCACACTGGTGGCACAGACCATCATTATGGGGAGAAACACCAACCTTGGGCTGTCTAGTTGAAATGTTCAGTTGCCTTGGTGGTGGAGGCAGACGAGGTGCAGCATATGACGGCCTTGGTATTGGAGCAGGTCGATGGTGAATATTGTGTGGGATCCAGACTCGACATTTCTGAGTAGGTCGACCGGAAGACGAACCAACATCACGAGTGCGCTTGAGCGACTCCTGGCATTCAGTCAGAGCTGTTTCAACTTGGAAAGATTTGCTGACAAGCGTTGCGAAGTCTGTGAAATCATGGACAGCAAGTGCAAGTTTTATATCAGTACATAGTCCTTCACGGAATTTCTCCTGCTTGCGAGTGTCAGTGTCGATGTCATCCTCAGCATAGCGGGACAGTTCAAGGAATTTCCTCTGATATTCATCCACAGTCATTGTGCCCTGTGAGAGTTTGCGGAACTCCTGCTTCTTCTGGTCGATCAGACCTTGAGGAATGTACCATGCATGAAAGGCTGACTAAAATTCCTACCAAGTGGTTACAGTTTCAGCAGGCAACATACCCTTGTGGCTTTCCCACCATTGAGCAGCTGATCCCCTCAGGTGATACGTCGCATAGGTGACGTAATTGTCAGGGATAACATTGGCTGACTTCATCTGGAAGGTAATGTCACGGAGCCAATCGTCAGCGTCCATTGAATCAGTGGAGCTGCGAAAAGTGGACGGATTGAGGCGCACGAATTCTGACAGTGTTATTGGTGTAGGCTGCTGATGAGCATTCTAGTTTGGGAACTGGGTCAATATCCCGGTCATAACCTGACGGTTCAGTTCGAATTGCTGCATCATTGCGGCAATATAAGGTGGAGGTGGAGGATCGTCAACCATCCTGCCAAATCAACAGGGGCAGTTTAGCAAGAAAAACTGCAGGTGTATGGAATGATTCATGAAGTAACACGCACAACAGAAAGATAGCAATATCTGACTTCAGCATTTCGCACCAGACATCAAATCCACCATAGCGGTAGTATCCGGCATTACGAAGTAGAAAGGGAGGGCTAGACATCTAGCGGCGCGTGGGCACGTGGTAGGGAGTACACATGAGACATAGCAAAGGCTCAACGTCGAAGAAACTAATGGAGCGAGGAATCTGCAAGTGACAACCAGGGTGCCCTCGATAAGAGGATCCTGCAATCAGAACCTGGCCCACAATATTGAGAAAGGGGGGGGGGAATTTCCAGAACACCGGTGGATGTGATCACGAGAACCTAATGTTGAAGTTATTAAAATTTTAACCCGAATAGAGGAGAGATCAGAGTCCCAGAGTAAAGGTCGAGAGTAAAAGATCCTAATACCACCCAATTGGCGACGTGGGCCCGTAAGCCACACAGCCAAGTTAGTAAAACAATTTTCGGCTACTAGACTCACTTCGGCCAAGGAGTTGGAAGGGGTTCCTACAGTCAGTCGACTCTGATACCAACTTGTGACGCCCCCGGCTCAATCGGGCACTAATCATACACGCAAATGCACACGATCAAGCCTAAGGACTCACGGGAAAGATATCACAACACAACTCTAAACATAAATAAGTCATACAAGCTTTATATTACAAGCCAGGGGCTCTGGAGGGCTCGAATACAAAAGCTCGCATACAAGCGTCACGGAAGCATCAGATATTAAAAGAGAACAAAGGCCTTTAGAAAGGCGGGTCAAAGTACACTACGATCGAAAGGCGCAGGCCTCCTGCTTGGGACCCTCCGAACCTACTCTCTGGTCACGGCAGCTCGTAGTATATCCTCCTCTGGGTAGTAGCAGTAGTCGATCGCCGGGGCATCTGTCTCAGGGGGCTCCGTCATCTGGTCACGGCAAACTGATATGGGGAGAAAAGGAAATCAAAGCAACCGTGAGTCTCAGAAGTACTCACAAGCAGGAATCTACACTACATATGCACCATTTTCAACGACGGCTTGTATATTGGGACTGGGCTGCAGAAATGCCAGAATAGAGAGAAGGCCTAGTCCTATCGAAGACTAACATCTTCAGCGGTCTTGCAGCAGTAGAAGAGAGTAGAACAGTTTAATATAATGTAGCAGTATCATTAAGTCTCAACCTCACCCAGAGATCCTTTCTCGACTCCCTGCGAGAAAGCAATCCCAGAGCCATACAGTCATCAACCTCGTCCTGATATCCCTTCTCGACTCCCTGTGAGAAGCAATCCCAAAGCCATAGTATCCAAGTATCCAGTTCTAAAATTGTATCAATCAGGATACAACTCCGAGTGTTCTTTACCGTAGGACCAGCTATCGATTGAAGTTTTCTTCCCTGCAGGGGTGCACCAACTTACCCAACACGCTCGATTAACTCCGGCCGGACACACTTTCCTGGGTCATGCCCGGCCTCGGCCAAACGACACATCGCAACCCTACCTACAGCTTAGCAGAGAGGTCCCCGCCGGTCTACATCCTAAGCGCAAGGGGGCATTGGCCATCGCCCCTCACCCTCCGGGTCGTTGCGCACAGGGTGGATACCAGCATCGCCTCGGGTGGCCGACACGATCCGACCGTGCCGCCATGCTGAACAGGACGTCTGACAAAGCTTTCGGCTGATGCATACGATGCAGAACGCCCATACTATGCCCACGTGATGGTTAGTGCTATCAGGCGAGAGGCCTGCTCGGATCAAATATCCAAATCGTTAGTACCTTGGGCTTGCGGTAACGAGCAGAGAATCACGAAAGATGTGACCCCATCGCCCCGTCTAGAGGACTTGCGGCAAGGGCTAAGAATGCCAGGCCGCACCTCGTATTCATCACTCGGGCACCACACTGGCACCCGTCTTCACAACACTCGCCTCTCAGGCGCACGCGGGTACCCCTCAGGGTCGACCCGCCTATCCAAGTAACAGTGTAATGTCCAAGTATCCATGTGTCCATAACATCAGGGGAATCCAAGGTATCACCCTTGTTGGATTCCTACTCAATGTATCCGTCTAGGTGAACTCGGAGGAATCACCCTTGATGGGTTCACACTTGATGTGTTGCATGACAGCGTCGTTACCGGAAGTGGTGAAGGAGGATTCACTCTCGATGACCACGACCGAATAGCTACTCTATAGTGTTAACATCAGAAGTGCTACACGAGTTATCACCCTCGGCACTTGGTGGTAACACTGCAATGTCCTTACAACTAAGGGGGTGAGGTGCGGTGCCGGGGCCTGGTCTTCAATCCCGTTGATCGGGTCTTCGGATTATCCAGCGGGGCAGTCAGGATAAGTGGGGTCACTGATAGGTCTCTACCCAGCCTATAATAAGCAGTTTAGGTTATGCAGGTAATTACCAACAACAGGTTACAATGAATAGGCTATGCATCAGAATAGGTAAAGCAGTAGCAGCAGCAATTCTAATGCAAGCATGAGAAATAGAATGGGCGATGTCGGGATGATCAAAGGGGGGGCTTGCCTGGTTGCTCGGCGGCAAGGGCAAGGTCGTCAATGGTGTCTTCGGTCTCCGGAGCTGTGTCGGTCTCGGTGACGACGTCGGGGTCTAGCGAGAGAGAAGAGGGGGAGGAAACAATAAATACAGAGCAAACAAGTGCAGCATAAAGCATAACATGGTAATACGCGGTGACAGAGGTGATCTAACGCAGTGCCGGGTGATACTGGCGAAGGTGGAATTCATCCGGGAATGTTTTCCCGGTTCCGGACATTTGTCAGACAGATGACCGGAGAGGAACGGTTGCATGTTCGGGTAGTTAGGGACTTGTGAGAGATGAACGGCCGCGTATTCGGATTCGTCTCGTCGTTCTGAGCAACTTTCATGTACAAAGTTTTTTGATCTGAGCTACGGATTATTTTATATGATTTTCTAAAGCTTTTATTAATTTCTAGAAATTAATTATTTATTTAAATCAAACATTATCCAGAACTGTGTTTGCTGACGTCAGCATGACGTCAGGACCAGTGGGTCCCACCTGTCATACTCTGTTAGGTTTAATTAGGGTTTAGCTAATTAATTACTGTTTAATTAAACTAACTAGTTAATTTGGCTAATTAAGCAGGATTAATTAAATTAATTAGTTCACTAATGTTACACCCTGGATTTTGCCCATTTCTTTTTCCTTTTTATTTTGGTCTGGATTTGCTTTTCTGTGGCTTAGTAGTCCTGAAACCTGGAGAGATCACCCTTGATTCCTCTCCCAAGTGGCTTGCCAACCTCAAAATCATCCCAAACCTTGTAATTTCCATCTTGGACCATCCCAATATTCTTTTCTTGGGAATATTCCTTTTTCTATTAAAGGAATAACCCTGTTAGCTCTGAGTTGTGAAGCAACTCATATTTCTATCATTCCCAAAATTCCCAATAATTCCCATAATTCTTTGGGACTATCTTATACAGATATGTCAAAATATTCCTTGCCATGCCCAAAAATATTTCCACAAATATTCCTTTTCTGATTCTGCTCCAGTTGTCAGATTGAGAAGCAAGTACCCTTTATATTGGCCTACTTGCTCTCAAACTTTTTGGGCATCCTTTCCTATCCATATCATTGCCACATGCCAAAATTCAACTTTATTTGGATATTAAATCTCTCTTGGCTAATTTCCAAAGTTTCTGGGCAACTGCAATCTTTGTGAAGCAAGTGGTAGCTAGGAGTATCCAAATGAGTTGAAATTTTGCTTTGCCCAAATCATGACTCTCCACCAAGTTTCAATCCTATCCAATCATCTGTGTGAGCAAAACATCAAATCCTAGCTTCTGGTCATATTTTTCAGTTGTGAAGCAATTATATTTTATATTGCTTCATTTAAGCTGAAAATTTACCAGAACGTTCTTCTACCCATATAACACATATCCACCAAATTTGGGCTCAATTCATCTTCCCAATAATTCTCTAGAATTATTCCAAGTTTCTGGACAGAGAAGATAGCTGTGAAGCAAGTACCATTATGGCTTGTCCATTTGGTATGAAATTTTTACAGCATCTTCATATGTCCAAATAACCCTGCCTTGACAAATTTCAGCTCAATCCAATGAAGTATGTGAGTGCTACTTCATACTTTGCAAATCTGGTCAGTGAGGCCCTTTGAACAGCAAGTGCTATTTATCTTCATCCAAATGAGCTGCAAAATTGCAGACATGATCACCTTAGCATTTGATCATCCCATGCCAAATATCGGAGTCTAGATCCTGTTTGATCTCCCCCAGACCCCTCGAAACACCTTCCTGTTCCAGACAAATCCTGCAAGCTGTGGTCAACTCATGTGCCACTATGCTCGTTTCTTTCCTCCTTGACCTCTTCCTACGAGTGACTGATCGAGTTGACATGATGGAGTTGACCAGGACACGTGGAAACACCGAGTCCACGCGGTGACCGCCGCCCTGGCATGACATGGACGTGAGTTGCGTACTAGTCAGCTCAGGCCCCTCTTCCCGTCGGTTCCGCGCGAGTAGTCTGTCCAACAGCTCCCCTCCCTCGTGTCCTTCTTCTCCCCAGACCAGTCTCCCTCTCTCCCCGTTCCCTCCATCACCTCATCACCCTGTGGCCGCCGTGCCAGGGCCCATGTCCTCTCGGCCGTCGTCGTTTCCGACCACCCGAGGCCCCTCGTCCTTTCCCGACTCCTCTTGTCGCTCTCAGCCCTTCTCCCGAACCCCCTGGAATGCCCCTCCCCTCTCCCAGACGAGCTCTGGAGGCATCGAGTGCGCCGGGGCAACCGTCCACCACGCCGTGCCCGGACCTCGCCGTCGCCCGCCTATTTAATTCCCTCCTCGGGCTCGTCCGACCTCACCAGCGAGCTGGCCACCCTCCTCTGCCCCTCCCCCAAGCCCCCTCCTGACCCCGGAGCCCCCCCCTCCTCTCCTTTGGCCGCCATGGCCGCCGCGGAGCTCGGCTCGAATTGGAGCCAGCCGAGCTACCACCTCCTCCCTCTCCCGACCTCTCCGTGGTCTCCCCCCTCTTGCCGTAGACTCACCCACCCCTCCTTTTTTCATCGCCGGGGATTGCCGGAGCACTGCGCCCACGCGGACCAGAGCTGCCTACTCTCTGCCGCCGTCCACGTCCGGCTTTGCCCCCGCTCCACAGCCCTCCCCCGCCGCTCTCTCTCTGCCGCTCCTCCTGGACCGCCCCCATCCGCCCCCGCCGGTTTCCTTCGCCTTCACCGGGATGGCAAGAGCCGCCGGGGCCGGCACCGGACACCCGCCTCTGCCCTGCCTTCTCCGGTTCTGTACGGGAGGAGGAAGAAGGAGGTGGGGTGGTGGAGGGATTGGGGTGCCTGGCCCGTGTGTGGCCCATTTTTTTTTAAATTGAATTAGTGGGCATCGGTGTTGGGCTTGGCCCAGGAGCAGCAGTGGCAGTGGCAGCAGTTTCGGCCCGGGTCGGCACAGTGCCTCTTGTTTTTTTTCTGGAAACTGTCCAGGGACCCTGATGCTAATGAAATGTTTGCAGAAAGGTCCCTGGCAGTCATTCCTCAATATCTCTTCGCTCGTAAGTCCAAATCAGGTGATTCCAAAGCCCACTTCTTCGTCTTGTCGAGCCCATTCTGTTGGCATCATTTTCATAATGCTTTGACATAGTGAAAATGACCTTATTGCCCTTGCCCCTTATCAGCCCCCTCCGAGGGAGAAACTTTTCCGGCGATTCCTTTCGCGGACTGTCCGCACTTCATTCCGATGACTCCCTTCATCTCCAGGCAAGCCACAACCCTCACCTGCATAATTGCAATGGAATATCATAGTTTAATTAATTACTTTAATAGAAAGAATGTTAGCTGTAGCATGGATTGGATTATGACATGCATGAGTAGATGTTGAATACCGGATTGTTAATGACTAGTAGTTTACCCACTCGTTGAGGTTATGATGTTGAGATTACCGTCTATGATTATTTTGGGATTCCATCCGGCATTTGTGGATATGAACTAGTAGCAGTAGCCTAAGCATGCCGGTTATTGGATTACTATGATACCGGAGTGTCAGCTGTGACAGAAAGATTGTTCGAGGATAAGATGCCTAATTTGACCAACTAAGTTAACTTGATAAACAACCTGGTAATAAGTGAACTTAGTTGTTTGATCAAGAGTCACCTGTCCGGGCTTATTCGTGCCACATTTGCCGGTATGGGACGGCCTTGACTTGGTCGATCGCGTGCTCTTCCACCGGTACCTCTAAAGAGGGAGGTATTGCGCGCGCGCTACCCCTGGCCTGGTAGCGGCGATAACCCTGTAGCCCGTTGAGTTTGGATCCAGGTCCCCGTTTGGGACAGTTTGTTTTGGCCAGACGCTGGCAGGTGTCTTGAGGACACGGGGCCACCCAGGGCCTGACCTCCAAGAGGGAGTATATTGCCGGTCGTACGATGGAAGAGTCACGGGTCAGGCGGGTTTCGTCGGAACGTCTTTGGTCCACCCGAATGGGAGCACGAGGCCATGAGTTTCCGTGGTGTGGGTAAGTGTACAACCTCTGCAGAGTGTAAAATCTATTCGAATAACCGTGTCCACGGTATTGGACAGCCCGTCCAGACCTCTATATGAGATCAACACCGTTATAATGATAGTGATAAGGAAGGAACTCTCTGAGTTTGGTAACAGTTGGACAGTATGCCATGGGCAAGTATTGGTAACGATCTCTCAGGATATCGTTGGATGTTCCTGAGTGATCATGAGTTGGTCACCAGAATGCAGGAAGAGTACCCTGTTTTGCTCATTTCAACCATTCCTTCGGTAACAATAATCTTAACTAATCTTGATTACTATGATGTTGTCTTGCCTTAATGCTGATGTTGTTTGTGAGCTTGCGAGTACATTCAAAGTACTCACCTGGCGTGTCATGCCAGTTTTGCAGGTCCATGCCATGTTTGATTGTTGTTGGAGATGTTGCGTGCGCGAGCTAGGATAACGCGTTCCAGCCAGAGTCCCTGCGAGTGGAGTCCATCACCGCCGACGTTGTTCCGCTGCTGAGAGATACTCCGCTTCCCCAGGTCGATCCGCTGTTAGCATAGAGCTATTTTGAGCAGGCGTAGTGTCGCCGTGTTGATGTAATCTCTGTAACCGTATTTATAGCAATAAAGAGCTGATTTGTTCTATGCCAACAGTGTCGTATTCCAGTGGACTTGTCCCTGGGACTGGAATACGGGGCGTTCCGGTTTCCTCTGAGCCGGGGTGCCACAACTAATTAATTAATTAATCAACTAATTAATAATTTTACTAATTACATTTTTATTTTATTTTATTATTATTTTTTTATTTTTTTATTTACAGGGGTTGGGCCCCGTTCGTCAGTGGCACAGCCGGACATGTCCGGGTTGTGCCCGTTCGTTGTGCCGGACATGTCCGGCGTCCCAGATGCGTGCGTGCGCACGCGGGCACAGGCGATGGTGAGCGGTCGAGGCGAGGCCAGGGGGAGGGCGTGGCCAGGCGGGGCACGGTCTGGGAAGCGAGGCGGCCCCGGCGGCGACGGAGGCGAGCACGTGCGGGTGCGGTGGCGCGAGTGGCGGCGGCAACAGGCGGGGGCCGAGGCGAGCCAGCGAGGCCGGAGCGCGGACACGGCGGGGTGAGCGCGGCCGGTGACCGCGAGGGGGGGGGAAAGAGACAGGAGGGCGGCTCACGGGCGTCGTGGGAAGAGGGCGGCGAGGCATGAGGAGGTCCGGCGAGGGAGAGGCGGTGGGGCGACGCCGGTGAGGTGGCAGCGACGCCGGGCGTCGAGGGCGTCGGGGTCGGGCGGCGCGTCCGGTCAGGGGAGGAAGGGAGCGAGAGGAGAGAGGGTCGTGGATCGAGGGGAGTGGGGGTTGGGCACTAGGGTTCCAGAGAGGGGGGGATATAGCGGGGGTGGCCGGCTGGGCCGGCCTGGTGGACCTCTTGGCCTGCTGGGTCGAGGCCCAGTTAGGCCGGGGCTTTCTTTTTTTATTTCTCTGTTCTGTTTTCTTTTGTCTTTTCTTTTATTTTTCATACGCTCTGTTTATTAAATAGTTAGGCCTCAATGGTTTTTGTAAAACATAGCATTGTTCCAATAATTACTAGGCATCCCCACTACTACCAAAATTGGTTTGGAGTCAATTGGAACTCACACAATTTTTATAATAATTAAAATGCATTAATCCTATCTGTTTTGGTAATGTTTGAGCCACCTAATTATTTATTTATTGTTGGTTACAATTTTAAATTAGTCTCTGCAATATTTGTTATTTATCGAACATTTTAGTTTCTATGTTGGACAACTTTTATTTTCACTTTAGTTTTAATTTGAATTTTGAGTTAGGAGCTGAATGCAATATGATGCAAATGATGATTAGGCACTGATAATCATGATGACATGGCATAATCAAAAGGGTGATCACTGTAGTTAACCACTGGGGGTGTTACACAGTACATGGTGAATCTTTTTTTCTCAGCATTTATCTTGTTTTTCCTTGACCGTTCCTAGCTCCTTCCGATTCCTTGAACTCCACAAATAAGTCCCAGTGATCTTTTACATTCTCCAGTGGTCCAGTGAATTCTGGAGTCTGCTTTTTTGCGTCGATGTAGTTGCCCCATATCTTTCTTCCAGTTGCAGATTTGTCTGGCCATCTTCTTAAGAGCACACTTCTTGAATTTCTTCCTCCCGTTCTTGCATTTGTGAAATGCTCTGGTAGGCGAAATGTGACATGAGCGTATCCCAAAGCAGATCTTTTGCTCTTTTGTCGACAAAACTAACTCCTCGATCTTCCTTTGGCTGATTCCATTCTTGAACGGAATCGGATTTGGTC